>PVHY01007719.1:13482-65868 GCA_004024945.1 Uropsilus gracilis | reverse complement strand
TTTATTTATTTATTTATTTTTCTTCAATATGTCCCATATATTAGTGAGACCATTTGGCTTCTGTCTTTCTCTTTTTGACTTGTTTCTGCTAGTATGATTTCTTCTAAGTACATCCATGTTGTCAAGAAGTCATCTAATTAGAATTTGGGCTTTTGTTGAAGAATTTTAAGAAGAGGTTATCATGGATTAAATTATTTTCCCACAAAAAGATAATTGAAATCTTAACCATTGGTACTTCACAATGTGATCTCATTTGTTTATAGGATCTTTACAGACATAATCAAATTAACATTGGCACTTTTATGGTGGGTCTAATTCCATATTACTGTTGTGTTTATGAAAGGGGGATTTGGGATATAGAAGTAAACATGAAGAGAGGGAAGATGATCTGAAGACAACCAGGGAAAAGATGGCCATGATTGTGGCCATGTGAGTGGACTGAGGCAAAAGAAGTCAAGAAATGTCAAAGATTGTGGGCAAGCTCCAGATTCTAGAGTAGGCAAGGAAGGACATAACTTTTGTGATATCTCATAGTCTTCAGAACTGTGGGAGAGAAAATTAATTTTTCCATTAAACCACCAAGGTTGTGAAACATGATTATAGGAGCCTAGGAAGCAAATGCAGGAGTAGAGGGAGCCAAGCTCAGTTCTGGATTGGTTGTTTACTATTCATCAAATACATATCTCTGTGATCTTTGCTCCAAGGATGGGAGGAGTGAGGGACAGCTGGGAATATTAATTGTAAGAAATTACTGATCATTTAAAAAAAGATTGTTGGTCATTTTGTGACTTTGTATAGGTTTTGTTAATACATGGTTGATATTCTATAAGGAAAATCTTATTTGACTACTGTTAATGCTGATTTTCACTTTTTCAGATTTTTATATTTTTTACCTTTTTTAAATATTTCAAAATTTTTATTTTAAAAAGTTCCTGTTTACTATTTAATTTAAAGAAAAATAACAAGGGTATATTATTACAGTGCTTGCAGGCATTAGCAAAATGATGAAGGAAGTTCCAGAAAGACTGATACTTGAAAAAACTATCAAGACAAACAACTACCAGTTTTTACTAGTTGGAGATTTTTTTTTAAATGTTAAATTTTTTCTCAAAGACTTATTTGCTAGTGTTGAGAATTTATATATATATATATATTTTCATTTGTTTATATAGAGATTGTAGATGTGGAGGACAAGGATAGAAAAATAAGTGATACAACTGGAGAGAACAAGAATCGATTCAATCCAAAACATCAACTTTGTTTACATGCACAGAACAGAAAATTTTGCTTTTTCACATGCTTTTTAAAATTTTTGTTATAAATTTTTGATTTACTTGGTCTGAAAAGATTTTGTGTGGACAAGAAACTTCATCTTAGGTTGACATTTATTTACTTAAAAGAGACTGTTAAACAAGATAAACTACCAGTTTCCCTTCTGACTCATCGATGCATTTCTTTTTAATTATAATATCCCCAGAAGAACCAAAAAGATCTCTTTGTTCTTTATATTTTAATGTGAAGCAGTTTTATTAAGTCATTTCTCTGCTAAAACCCAGTGTGAAGTTGTTGGGGAGGGAGGAGCTGATCACAGTTCTCTGTTAAGGACTTAGTCTCTTGACAACAATGGTTACCTAGGGCAAGGGGCCAGGAGATTGACAAGAGAGCTACAGAGATAAAAGCAGACCAGAACCTCAAGTACTCTGTTTCTAAAGTTTGGTTAGGACATGCCCTGTGACAAGACAGGATGAACTGACACAGCTCTGCTAGTTCCCTACTGGACCTGGCTCATGGCTGCTTTTTTTTTTTTTTTTAAGATAATTTTTATTGTATAATTTTTGTTTACATTTTTTCCCCTGCTTTTGGGTGTTCCTCTCCTCTGCCCTTTCCCTTGTCCCCCTTGACCCTGGTCACTCCATGTCTTCTTTCACTGCTAGTTATTGGTCAATTTTTAGTCTATTGGATTTTTCTTCGATCCTGGAGCAATATTTGTCAGGTGTGCATGTGTTTTCCTGGGACTCAGCAGCTTGTGCTTAGTTTACAGTTGTGTCTTTGTTGCAGGTAGCCTGGTCATGTATGTTTGTGTCCTTTAAATTCCTCCTTTTTCTTCCTGGTCATCTTCTCTGACCCAGCTTCTGTTGAATTTTGCTTCTTCTTTGCTTTGCTTTATAGTTCAATCTCTGTCCTTGGGTATGGGAGCCCATATCAGAGATGAGAAACTTGTAATCTAAATCTTTGCAAGTTAAGCTCTCTGCCCCCCCCCCGCAGGAGGAACAAACTGGGAGCTGACCTGAGAATCAGGGGACCCCTAGGGGGCGTAGCTCTCCGGACCCCAGGTATAAGAGTGCTGAAGTCATGAATTGTATCATTATTAAAGAAAATATAAAACAACATAAAAAGTGGCCTGCAAACCTACAATAAACCAGCAGATTTCATTGCTCACTAAATCCGTGTCTGTGATCATCATTCGCCTGCCTGAGTTTTCCTGTCTGCCTGAAGCCTGCACTTAGCGGTCTTTCTTGCACGGCCGGTCCGTAGCACTTGGGAGCATTTCTCCCAGCTGATGTTCATATATAAAGTTTCTTGATCAGGATAGGCACTGGCAGACGGTTGGTCCAGCTCATCGTGTCTCTGTGGCCTTCCTCTCCCCATTGAAATGGGAGGGTGTCTTGCTTGCACTGAAGGCATCGCTGAACCAGAGTTTCCATTCCATTCTGTGGAGACCTCAGTGGCTGTTTTTCTGAAAATAATTCATATCTATAGTTGGTTTCACAGCCCTGTATCTCCTGGGTCTGAAATGCTCATTTGTTCTGGGCTTTACTTCTTTTCTCCTCTTCTCCATCTTCATGTCTATCGGGCACTGAATTTATGATTCAGTTGTTTCTGGTGAAGATTTGGAGTGACCCTCCTGGCCCACTAATGTTCACCAAGCCCACCACTACTACAGACATCCCCCCCAACCCCCACGTCAGCCCATGCATCTGGCAAGGGTCCTGGCACCAGGCTCCATGGTGAAGACAGTAGGAAGTGCAGGCAAAGCCCGTGGTCCCAGGTCATTTGTGTACAGTGACCTGGGAAGGGTCCTGGCAGCCCCCCCCCCCCACTGCGCTGGAATGCAGCAGGGATCCCTCCCTACCTCATGTACCTTGAACCCAAAAAGGGTGGAGGCAGAGTGAGGGGCCTCATGGATGCTTTTACCCAAACACTGACTAGAAGAAAGAGTTCCACTGTTGGCCTTCACTGCAGTAGGCAGGTTTTGAAGATCTGCTGAGAACCCTATACGCTAACTGTAGTATTTTTTACAGGTGTACTTTTTTATGGCGCAAAACCTGCCAGTTTACAACTGCTTTTGGAAAGAGCCTTTGGAGTTCAACCCATTCATAAATTTAGATTCACTTGCCCTTCTATTAGTCTTATCTTAGATGACAGTTTCTAAGCAAGCATCAAGAGGGAGCAAACATTGAAAGTTACAGAAATTCTACTTATTTAATTTTTCTAAATATTTTCTTAATTTTACAAATAACTGCCTGATTTCCCATTAGTTATGTCTATGAATCTGGAGACTTCCATGAAATCTAAGTTCAGACTTAGAATGAATCCATTTCTCTTCAACTCTCATGTACTCCCAACTATTGTTTTGTATTTCTTACTTCAAAAGGCATTTTCTATTAAGATATTAAGTTGCAAACAGCAAAATCCCACTCTTTGACAAATTCATTCAATTGTGAAGTCAACACCACCAAAGAACAATTCTCTGATATTCCTTTGTTCTTTTGTGTTCAATCCTTCCCTTACCCTGGAAATAACTAATTTGTTTTCAGTTCTATAATTTTGCATTTTCTGGAATCATATATTCAATCACATAGTATATAGCTTTTGGGGTCTGACTTCTTTCGCTTAGCACTGTGCATTGTAGATTTATCCATTTTTACAGGGTTCAGTAATGATAAAAATTCAGTGCTGAGAAATATCCCACAATTTGTTTACATATTCAGCAGGTGAAAGATATTTGGAAATTATGAATACAATTTCTGTAAATATTTGTGTGCAGCTTTTTATAGGAACAGAAATATTTTATTTATTTTTAATGTGAAATATGCTTAGGTCAATTGAAAGCAGTAGAGAATTTTTAGCATGTTGAAAAATCTACAGCAACCAAGCTGGGAAAATGAGGAGCAGATAAAGCATCACCTTGGAGGAGGGAAATGGGAGAAATGAATTCATTCAGTCTTTATTTTTTCATTGATAACTAAGCTTGCGAACATTTATTTTAGTAAAACATGCTTTTGGAAATAGATTTTTAAGTCTTAAACAAAGTAAAATGTTTTGGCCTAGTGAAGAGAGAACTTAGAACAAGGTGTCATACCTTGTTAAAGAAGACAACCAAATGATTTGGTTAAAAAAAAAATTAAACTAATCCTTCCTACCACTGGATGAGGGTCTGAGGTCAGTTTTAAGTAACTTCTCCCACACAAACATAGCTATCCAATGTATCTAAGAAAAGTTTGAAAGTGATCTGTTTCAAAGTCTGGCCCACAGGAAGACAAGTGTCAAAGGGCTCTAATCAGTTGATTCCAGAGGAATCATTAATGTTACTATCTTGTACCACAGTTGCCATTTTTATGCAGTTGAACCCAGTCTTGGAAAGTTGGTAAGTACAGGATGGTCTCATTGATATGTGGAATATAGATAAATACAAGGACAAGAAATAGCTGAAATGAACAAGCTGACCATAGAACTGAGGTGTACAGCCAAGGACAGGTAGGAAGGCAGGCAAAACAGAGAAGGGAGGAATACAGGAATTTGGTGATGGGTCATGGGTGATAAGATGGCAGGGGAACTATGGGGATTACAATGATATAAAACACAATAAAAAAAAAGAAAAAGTCATGATTCAGATACTCTGAGTGCAGTGAACATGATCCTCTACAGAATAACATCTGAAAAACTTTCTTTTAAAAGTTCTTTCACTTTCTTTTCAGGTTTCCACACAGCCTTCCTCAGCTTTTCTTCATAGGTCAGTTTCTACGGAGGCCCTTGCAATTCTTTAAAAGGGTCAGAAAACACTACCTACATTTCTTTATAGAGACTAAAGACAAAGGAAAAGGTACATCTAGCTGAAGTGGGGGGGTTTGAGTCTTTTGTAATTTTACGTCAGGAAATTGCATAGATTTGAGGCACTGTTCTGAGTTCAAACCCTTTGTGGTGGTTGCACATTTACTAGATGCCAACACCAGGATTTTGCCTCCTTTCTTAGTGAAGGCTTTTGCTTCTGAGAAAATATGTTTGCTATTAATTCTGTCTTGTGTCTTTAAGTTGCTTTTATCAACCAGGCTGCAATTTGCTTTCTTTGCCTTATTACCTCCAGGCTTTTGTTTGTCTTTTCTGTTTGCCTCTAAGGAAGTTGAACTGGATGCAGGTTGTTTAGCCACTCCAGGATCTCTTTGAACATCTGTCCAGTCATCTGATCATCCGTTTCCTCCTCCCACTTATAAAATCCCACAGAGACAGAACTTACCCAGGTTTGCACATGTGGTTGATGTTCACAGCTTGAAAATGTCCAAGCTTTTTAAGTTTGATTTTCATTTTAATGAAAGCTCATGGTTTTGCCCAGAGATGAAAGCAAGGTGTTAGAAATCTCCAGATTTCCAGGTCAACAGATCACTCAAACATTATTCAACCATGGCTGTTCCATTTTTAGGAGAGGATTATGCATCAATGAGCACAATTCAAAACTCTCCACCTTAAAATTTTAGAGGATGCAAGATATACTTTAGGTGTCTGATTTCAAAAGTTCCTTTGAACTTTAAAAATTCCATTTTCGTGGACTCTATGGTTACCAAATAGTTTCTAAAAACAACCAGAAAAGTAGTTCATGGAAATATTCAATCAAGAAAAAAGCAAATGCATTTTTAAGAGGTAGCAGCCCCAGTTGGAGAAAAGCTGTAAGGCAGAGCACTTCAGCAGGGATGCTGACCTATTTTTGCACACTTTCTGGTCACTGGAATTGCTACTGGTCCTTGGGGCTCTACCTAGCTTGTTATAGTGATGCTTGGAGGTAGATTTAACTAAGAATTGTAAAAAGATGAAAGGATTGTGAATATGATCAATTTCTACTTTATTTTTTATCTCCAGGGCTCATCTAGCACATTTCCTGGTCCATCGAAGGTTTCTAGTACAGCAGGAGCTTGAATAATGTTTTATTATAAAGTTGGTGAGAGAAAAGAGTAGTATGTTTCCAGCTAGGGCCATTGTCAGTGCAGTTTTCATGCTCTCCCCATGTTTTCAGGGATTTTCTCCAGGTACCCTAGCTTGATCTCACATCCCCAAAATGTATGCAGAGGTTCACTGGTGTGTCTCAAACCTCTCAGGTTGAGTGAGTATGGGTGCATGTGAGTGTATGTTTGTAAGGAAGGGAGACCTAGCCAAAGCTGGGTCCTACCTTGTGCCCTGCTAGGATAGGTGCCACTCACCTGGGACCTGGGAACTGAGATTTATAGATAGGAAAATAAAAGAATGAATACAAAATGGTTGCTTAGTATTTGATATCAAATCTTTGGTAATAATATGCTATAGGAACTTAAGTCCTATTTATAACAACTAGTCTATGATACAGTTGGTCTCGTTATACATCATTTTGCTCAAAGTCACAGTTTCTAAGAACAAATTGAAGATGTTAAGTGAGGACTTATTGTCTATTTTTCAGAGAGAGAGAATTAGATTATGGCATATGAACACATAAGAACACAAAGTATAATTATACTGTGATTGACATATTGCATAATTATGTTCTGATATAAACTTCCAAAGTCTTAATTCTTAATAGAAATCAGTGATGTTTTCTCTGGGGAAGCCAATTTGAGCTGGGGGATTCTCTTATTTCATCTTTTGTGATTCATGTTTTACTGTTTAGGGAGTCCTGCCTCTGGACGCATCTTGTGTCATTCTGGGTTGTAGTTAACTTTGTGTATGAGTGTAAACTGTAAAAACAACTGTCCAAACTTTTGAAAAATATTCAGAAACCTTCATCTGTACTTAGAAAAAAAATTTGAAGTTCATCATCAATAAAGTCTTATCACTTACCTTCCAAGTAGTTTGTTCTCCACCCAGAATTCAGCATGGATACGCCACTGTTATCACCCCAGAAATGGTGTCATCTCTGATGCTCTAGTATCTCAGCTCCTTTCTGTGTATTCAAGTCTCTTGCTCAAAGACATCTCTGACCTACCTACTTAGCAGTGAGGGGAACCATGTTTTCAATTTTTCTTTATTTATTGTGAAGAGTAATTTGAACTTTGAGATCACACTGAAAAGATCCTCTGTGGGGCAGGATGTCATTTCAGGACACATCCCCTATAGCACTGCATGAAGACATGCCTGGTTTCCCTCATACCTTCTCTGAATGAGCAACACCACAGCCCTAGAAATGACTAATGTTTTCTCCTGTGTGCATCAAGAAGAATCTCATTAGAGAATATATGATGATGAGGTGGATATGGTATTAGAGCTGAACTTTTTACTGTCTTAATAATACCACCTGCAGGAAGTCAAACTTGATACAGAACTTTTAAGCTGGTAAAGAGAAGCTATCGTAAGGGCTCTTCCCTTCCTCCCTTCCTCTCGCTTTCCCCACTCTTTCCTCTTGTTTCAGAACACTAACATAATGCTTATTTTCTCAGCATAGTCTTCTGTATTCCTTCTCATGGACTGGTATTCTGTTTAGCTGGTATTGTTTCAGTCCTTACAAATCATCAGGGTTCCGTTCCTTCTCTTAAAAGCAGTTTTTCTAGTATATCTATGCTTTCTGGTCAACATTTCCTTCTTCCACCCACACCATGCTTACAGCTGGGAACATCCTAACAGGCTTTGAGTAGCATTCCTTCCCCTTCCCCATTACTCCCACAGGCCCATACGGGGCTCCACACCCTTACGCAGCTGTAACAGCCCAGTCACGCATGGGGCCTGGTGTTTCCTCACAGGGGAATTGTGTCTAAACCCAGTGGATCCAAAGTAAAAACAAAAACAAAAAACAAACACACACATACTTTTCATTTAGGAAGTCTTGAGCCAAGTGTTCAAGTGTTCAACACTGAGCCTCATATGTAGGGATTCTATGAAATATTGTGACAGAATTTATGATGGGAAATATGATGGGAAAATCGGTCTTTGGTGGTAGGAAGAGAAAGTCGCTCATTTAAGGAATGTGGACTATTTGATACTCTTGTTATGTTTTTAATTTTTTTTTTGATTCAGAAGGACTGTACCAGAATCACAAGCTTAGTATTTTGAAGAGAGCAAGGGACTAGATGGAATTCAAGAATTTTATCATCATTCCATAGTTTTTGAAATAATTTATTTGATCTTGAGCAACTTCATGTGCGATTAACTTTCCCCCAGAATTATAACTAGGGTGCTTCTTATTACAAAGGCAAATTGTTTCTTTTATTGGAGACTTTCAGATATTTTTCAAGTTACTCTTTGTTTTTCACTGGTTTTCTGTTAGGTGTGTTGGTCTTCAGGTATTGAAGCCCCTTGTCTCTGAGGGCTGTCTTTCAATTTCCCTTTCCATCTCTCTTCTTCTGTGCCCATCTTTGCAGTAATTTGTACCAAGTTTTAAGGATCCTTGAAACATGTCAATCATATATTCATATTTTTCCTTCCCTTGATATTAAGAGTGTTAGCAAATAGGCACTCATTCATGAAATTGGTTTCTAAATAATAATGGTGTGAACTCACTAAAGTGTTCCAGATAATCTGAGCTCTCACGAGTATTCTTAATTTGATTTGAGTTTATAGTGAGTGACACTGTGTTTACATGTAAGTCTCTCCAGTAATATCAGCTACTGTGAAGAAGAAAGCTGGAGCCCTTTTTTTTAGGCTACTCTTTGCTTGGGAATAAAACCCAGATGACAAAAACATCATGGCTAAGTGTAGTTCTCTGCCTGGCTCTTCTCCCTTCTGCCTGCCTGTAGCCTCTCCTTAAATTCCTTCTGAGAAGTTAAGCTAGTTTCTAGGAGACGTTTCAGTAAGCCTCTGAACATAGTTATTCTGGCCTGTGGCATAATAGTTTGCCCCTCACTACAGGATGTTCCTACTATTCCTTGTGTTTTTGCTGAGAGTGCGTGTTGTAGAGACAGCTTCCCAGAGCCTTCTGTGGTACTTGCCACGCCTGTTGGTAGGGGGGCAATCTCTTTAGGAGCTGGAGTTCTTGCTCCTTACTAGTGGTGGTGTGTTTTTAGATTTTGAACTCTCAAAACTAACTTTTAGTTTTTATGCCCATGTTTTGTACTTTTGTCCATTTTCCCATGGGTTCCAAGAGGTTGGAAAGCTCATTAGATAATGGAACTTAGTCCTGAGTTCAGGATGGTTCTTTGTTTCAATGAGAGGGAGCTCCTCTGTTACCAGACACATAAACCTTAATTCCCCCCCCCCCCATATGATGATTCTCTCTTCTCTCAACTAACCTCTGGATTATTCTGGATTCATTTTGAAAATGATCTAAAGATTCTGACCACCAATTCTGTTGTTATTTTTCAATCTTATAGTGAATATAGCTGAGGTTGATCTGGAATTCATATTCCAGAAGCTTCATCCAAATGATGCATTGGTTTTACTCTTTCTTTTACTATGGAAGATTAGTTCATCTATCTATGTTCAACCCACGTGAATTCTATCTGCATGGTCACATAGATACATAAACATAGATGAGTATTCCTATATATGGGAAGATGTATAGTGATTCCTACCCAAGTCAAATCTGGGAATCTCCTGGGAGTGTCTGACACACACTTGGAATGAAGAAACTCTTGATTAGATGAGGAAGTACTTCTGAATTGGGTAAGCTTTGAGTGAATAGAGAAAAAGTATAGTGTTGAAAGAAAAGGATCTTTTAATGAGGAACCTGACAGTTAATAAAGATCAGTGTTGTGAGACCTTTGCAAGGTCCTTGTATTTGTTAGGGTTGTTGTGGCACAGCACTACCTGCTTTCTCTGAATTTCAAGGGCAGAATCTTCAAGTCTTCCGTCATCCATCTCCACTCCTCATTCCTAATCTGTGGCAGCATAACTGACCTTCACATGGCAATCCTGTGTGTGTATTGGACTGTTGGATGATGGGCCTCTTCTCCTCTACTGTGATCTAACTTATTAAGGCTGCAGTGGCCCTATTTCCAAACAGGGTTTTGCCTGATGTACTGGAGATTAGGACTTCAGCTTATGAATTTTAGAGTGACACAATCTCTCTTTCTGTCCCATGTCTGGAAATAGTGCCAGTTTAAACTAAAAGTCAAACCAAAATAAGGATCTACTGTAGAAACAATGTCTTCCATTGCTGAGGCAAAGCACCAGTTTCTCTGTTTGTTTTACATTGACATGGTCTAGATTGACTATTCAGATTTTCTGAATTGGCAACATTCTTCTTCCAGACCAAGACAGACCTTTAAGAGTTATTTGCTGTGAAAGGAAGAAGCTAAAAGTAAGCAGTTGCATCTAAAAGTGAGAGAAGAGCAACACAAAAATGATTTTCAAAAAGCAGTTACTTTTGTTGCTATCATTTGTGAACCAAGCTGCTCAGAGCAGACACTTCTAACTCAGAACTGCAAATATAAGAAAATATTTTGTGCTTGGATCAGCACCTATTTTGACCATAATTACTATTTAGAATGCGGGAGGTTAGAGAGCTCTGTGTTCTGCTTGAAAAGAACAACTCTTCCAAGTACAGTTAGTTATTTCTTCTAAGTCACTCCCAATAGTCAGACTTGAAATTGAACAAGTCATTCTGGTATTGATTGTGGAAGGCAAGGACTCAGAGCTGAAGCAATCTACGGATTAATTTTCAACTTGCTACCGTAAGTAAGGGGAAAAGCTCATTTCTACAAAACTAAATCTGGAAAGGAGCTATCTCCTCTATGTTCATATTAGGTTATGGTGCAACTTTGATTAAGACATTCTCTCACAGATGGAAAAGAAAAAATAAAGGAAAGGAAACCTTGTTTCTCAAGGCAGTTTTGAGAAAACATTAAGAAAAAAATTTGCTCTGTTTCTACTAATGAACCAGTCCATGTGTTCAGGGGTGAGACTTCCTTATTACCACTTTGTGGTACTCCCTGTAGTTTGGAGTCAAAGAAAGCCTTCTCTTGGAGACAAAATTTGGTGTGTGACAGGGATCTGTACCTGGTCTTCCTGAGGTATCTGTCCTGTGACTATTACACAGAATTGCATGTACTCTCCCTGGCCTGATTTCCTCCATTGGTATGTTAAACAATTGCTATCATGGCAGGTAGTGAGGGGCTGTACTTCCAGTAGGTATGTGGAGAGGACTTTTTTTGACGTTACCTTGATTCATACGATGATTCCCTTTCAGACTATTAAATGAACAGTGAATGAAGGCTACAATTTTAATTGTGGTCTTATAATAAAAGATAATGGTTTCTTATTTGATGATAAATGTATGACATGCTATTATCTTCTGCTTTTCTTCCTTGTACAATTAAAAATGTCACTTGAGGATTGTATTTCATATAGTTTGACTTTTTGTTTATAACACTGTCTAAAACCAGAATGCTTATTTGTTTGGGGTTTGTTGCTGCTAATCTCTTTTTAACTTAAAGTAGGATACTGACACCATGAATAATGTCCTATAAAAAATTCAGTAATAAGCTATGGAGTATATGTGGGAAGGAGAGGACAGAGATAAGCAGACATTCTTGTTTTCTCCTCTCCCTCTCTTTTGACCTTCACCAATAAATTTTGAATTTCCTACTTTCAAAATAAGCCTGAAATCTACCCACTTCTCTCTAGCAATTCTTTCCTGGACTAAGACCCCATAGACTCCCACCTTCATGAAGGTGCAGCCCTTCCCACATTTATTTTCTTAATAGTAAATTTAATTGGTTCTCTCTAGTCATTACATGGAAACATAGACAGAGCCCAAGAAAGTGAATGACTTCTTAACTTTGCCTGAAAAAATTAAAATAATCTCCATTTCCAAAACACCAGTATAAAGAAATGTTTCATTTGCAGTGTTTATTTGCTTCTAAAAAAACTTACACATTTAACTATTCAAATGTATTATCAATTCTTTTTTAAAAAAATGATCTATTTATAAATCTATTTATATATAAATTTCACATCTTTGTGATCTCTTGGGTTCACCTCCACGGTAATATTTAAAAGCAAAAGGGCTGTCGTAGGCCTGCACAAAATTTTACCAAACTCCACACTCAGTCTGTGTGCCTATGTGCCATGCCACATGCATCTACTTCCAAGACCCCATCCTTTAGCTGAGCACATGCTAAATCATTTGTTCTCCTTCCTGGATTTTCAAGTAGGCTGAAAACTTTGTGTTAAGGCCTTCCCAAATCCTTCCTCCTGGAACACTATGTTTCCACCATTCTTCCTGCTAGCACACGTGCATGAATGTCTACACTCTCACACTCACACACAGACACAGCGCCACATACAGAGGGAGTCACCCTACTCAAGCACAAGCACAAGCGTGAGAGATACACACGTTCACAGATGCACAGTTGCACCCACATTCACACACACGTACACATACACACGTATGAGCTCCTTTGTATCATGCAGGTCTCCTGTTGAATGTTACCTCTTCAAGGCACCATCCTATGCCTGAGTATTTTTCCTGCTGTCCTCCCTAACCACCTCATCTACTTCCTTCATTTCATATTGATTGGAGTTTTGGGTTGAGAGTATTTACTTATCTCTTCCTCTCCATTTTTTTTTTTTTTTAAACTAGGTCTCGCTATTTTGCTCGTGGAACCGCAGGCTCATGTTGCCGGGGTACCACAGACTCAAGTGATCCCTAGCCTCAGCTTCCCAGGTAGCTGGGATTACAGGCGCGCAACACCACACCCAGCTATTTTTTTGGGACTAGGTCTCGCTATATTGCCCTGGGCGGGTCTCGAACCCTTGAACTCAAGCAATTTAATTGTAGTCCCGGCCATGCTCGGTAGACTACAATTAAAGGCATGCGCAACCGTGCCCAGCTTCTTCCTCTGCATTTTTCTCTGCTGGGTAAGTATCATGTCATTTTTCTTAATCAGTACATGCCTGAAAAGCACTAAACATCTAGTGAATAGATAAGTGAATGAGAAACATAGAGAGGAAGAGAGAAAAAAACGAAAATGAATGGTCCTTCCCCCCTCCTAGTTTTAAGAAGCTTTTGGAAGGAAATAAAAAAAAGTGCTGTAGGTGAATGGTTATTGTAGAAAACTTTTTTTTGGCATCATTACTTATTTGTCTTATTTGTCTAGACTTCTTTCATAATAGCATTGTGTGTTTTGACTAGAATTACTACAGATGAAATAATGCCATAAAATGTTTCCTTTTAATTGGGAAGGAAAATAAGGAACTTGGAAAGTAATTATTTTAGGTGATGTGAGTATTTTTTGAATATCCAATAAGATATCATGTCTCTATTACACTTTCTGGCTTTTAAAACTTAGCTTATTGTTTTCATACTACTACATAAATCAGTGAAACTAATTTCTCATAGTGGTTCAGCTGTGTTCCCTTAACTACATTGTACAGATACATTATATATACATAATATGTATAGGCTCCTATATATATATAATATTTATTTATAACATTATTTGGATTTCAGATGTATAGTCTTATAAATCAGCATTTCATATAAGCTACATTATATTCCCCAAAAGTCTTGTAGTTCCCATCTATCACCATACAATTTACCTATTTTGCCCAATTTATCTACTATTGGTTACTCTCTGGTAACCACTATTTTGTTGCTATAGCCTAAACGTTTGTTTTTATTTGTTTGAGTATTCACTGTGTTCTAATATTTTCCAGAAGTGTGTACTAATTTCCATTTAATTTCTTTTGTTTATGCCACATTTCTAGAAAAAACATTTTCTGTTTTTTCTTCCACTCATCCTTCAAAATCTAGCTCACTCCTACTTTCATCAAAAAGTAACTCATGTTTTTATGAGTACTATGGTTTTATGCTGTTGTTTGTGGTTATTTTTTTCATGTTGAAAGGATTTGGGGCCTAGACTATATCTGCTAACTCTCCTGTATAATTATATTGTCTACTAGAGTTCCAGGCACATAGCAGGGGCTTATTGACAGTTTATGAGAACATGGAGACTGCAGTGAGTAACCCCAATGCCCACAAAACACAGATATACACAGAGCCTAAGGATTTGGGGAGCTCTGAATGGGCAATTCTAAATGTTGAGCCAAAGGGCTCAAATGAGTTATGATAAAAGAGAAGAAAGAAAGTTACTCCCAAATTGATGCTAGATAGAGCCAAAGGGTTAGTCAGTTATGATAAAAGAAATGAAAGAAAGTTTCTCCCAAATGCATGCTGAGATATCCAAATAACACCCAGGGATGAGACGATGGTAGAATAACAGAAATAAGGTTTCCTTGACAGAGCTCTTTCTATGACTGGTGAGAAGGGTTGAAACCCCTTTTAGGGCCACCTCATTCTTGTTCTGCTTCCATGCTCTTGTTGAAGCCTTCTAATAACTTGGCTCCTGATATGCTCACTTCTCATTCTATAATAATAAACAGGCATTTGATCTCTGTGAACTAGATTAAGGCAAGTTTGTCTCTGAGGGATGACAAGGCTACTTCTCACATACCAGTAAAATCTGATTTCTTTACCTGCAAGTCTGAGATTAGACCTTGGGTTCCTTTGAATTCATTAAGTTAAGTTAAGTTTGAAACTTAGAAAAAAATACCTCTGTATGGTAATTTTAACTTGCATCTCCCTATAGCTCATTTGAATAGAGGAAGGAACTCTCACTCCTTTGCATCATTCGCCTTTCTTTGTCCTGGCAGCAATGACTGAGTCCTAATCTAGACTTTTACCAGGGAGTTTGGGATAGGACACATGGCAGATGCTCTTACTGGTGCTCCTGTCTACTCTATTTTACTTTTCCGTTAGGCTTTCCTTAGCTGTAACATTTTTGTACAGGAAAATGGAGGGAACAAATAACCAAACTCTCAATGCAGCTGCTTTTAGAATTCTGTAGCATTTCCAAAAGACTATTTACATTTCTATAAAATCCTCTTACTTGATTTCAAAATTCAGATATAATTTTTAAAACTACTTCAACTAATTTTCTTATAGAAAGTTAATAGCATGCATATTAGCCAAGTAAAGTAACTTTGATGAATTTCAGCCAAAGAATCAAAAAAAATTTGCTGCTTGTTTCTTCTTGACTGATTCTTTGCACTTATATCTGCTGCCACCCAAATGAAGCTGAAGCATTGAGTAAACGAAGCCTATTTGAACAGCAGGGGTCCTGACAAAAATATATTCGAAGACTATTATGTTGTTTTGGAAGAAAATTAAAGTGAGATTGACAGTAATACATTGCTTTCATTTTGTAGGAATTTTTGAGATAGCGCATGTTTACCATCACTTATGCTATTTAACATTCTTGACTCAATTTAGAGGAAAAAAGTTAAGAATATCATTGATAATTCCTTTCTTTACTAAATTAAAAAAATTACAATTCACAACCTTGCATTCAAACAAAAACATAATAGCTGGTAAAGAAGCTCTGTGAAGAAAAATGATAACTTGGATGCCATCACATATGTATGCATTATTATTATATATATGTTATTATAGATGTTAAATATAACATTATGTCCTATTCCTTTTGAAATATAGAAAAAGTAGTGATTTTGAAGCATTTGATCTATTAATACATGACTCTGGGTAATATGGTGGCGAAGCAATTGTCAAGTTCTATTTTATCATATCACTCTAAGGCATTACTGATATTGATATTCTCTAAGATTATCAAAGGTTATTAAATTTCTTAGGTCAAAATGAATTTACATATAATTTAATTTAAAAAGATAAAAAGGGTGTGAATAGAGATAGGTGTAAATGACCTGTACCTCTAGAACAGTATAAATAATATCATAGACAGTTGACAGGTGCTCTGACCTGTGAAGTTAGTTATTTTATACTGTTTTTTTTTATGTTATTTCATGTTAGCATAAAAAATATAAAAAATAAATAACATTCCTTAGGGCAAATAATAGATATTAAAATGTTAAAGACTTAAAATATCTTTGAGAAGCACTTATGACAAGCTAGGAGTGTTAGCAAGGCAAAACTGAGAGTGAGAACTTCTGAGTGCATGATTCATGGGCAATGAGCAGGTAACTATGGGGACTCTTGAAATGGTTTTTCAGAGCTCAGAGATTTGGATTTTTCCATCAGACAGTCTTTAAGGTGTTAAGGTTTGGTGAGAAGGTACTTGTTCCATAAGAAAAGGATGAACATGAAAATTATTTCAGTGAAAATATCACCATATCTTGGGAGGTAGAGACAAAGTATAGTGTTTGTTATATTCCTTTCAAAAAGTAGGTTAAAATGGTTTACTGTTAACTATCTCTGCTGGGAAGTTTCAGGGAAGGACAGTATAGGTTGCCTGAAGGTCTTACTCTGGAGAGTGAGTGAAAAGAAAAAGATGAGGTGAAGGGGGTAAAGTGACTGAGGGAGATACCTGGGCAGCCAGGGGCTGCTAGGAATGGGTGGGGGGGTGTTGAATAATCCTGCTTTTATTTGATAGGGATCAGTGGTAGTTTCTAGGAAGATGAGATCCTGGTGTGGAACATGGCAGCTGGTTCTCAAGGATCTTGGGAAGTGTGTCTCTCAGTGTTAGTTGGATGTGTAAGCGAGTCTTATTAATTGTTAGGGTTCTTGTCAGCAATGCTGGGAATATAAGTGAAAGGATTCAATGGGTGGACACATGGTCAAAGTCAATCTGAATGGAATCTGAGACAGAGTGCCCTAAGAATTAAGATATAGCTCTTGTCAGATGGACTTGGACAAAGGTCACTTGAGGCCAATCTGCAATGAGCCAATCTGTAATGGGCAGGCAGATGGCCTGGGCTCACCCTAGCCTTCCAGATGCTGGATTTATCAACAATGAGAGCAGTATCAGATGGCACCAGTGGTAGGCTTACTGATCTGTCCTCTTTACTCAAGACTGGTTCAGGAAATTAGTGACTGGATATGTTAAAGTAGCATCAGGGCAAGAGAAAGCAAGAATAAGTACTGAGTATAACAAATTCTTTCTACTCTGATCAAGAAACCAAATACCAAATTCAAACATTTGACAGTTAAGAAAATAAATATTCTAAAACAGCAGAAGATAAGTTGATTTGCCTGTTTGAGTTCAAAGACTTTCCTGTGTAGAAGTTGTCTCCATGAAGGTAGACTGGACATCAGCTTCTGGAGTATTCAGGAAGGTCTCTGCAAACAGAGAGTGACTTAAATAACTGTATTTGATGCTTTGGCTGTAACAGTTGAACAGGCAGTATGCTTTCTGTGAAATATTTTCTTCCAAACAGAAATGCCCAGTTTGATACCTTATCTTAATCATTTGATTAACTTTACATAAAATTGTGGTTATATAAACTAGGTGCCAACTGTAATCTTCCTTAAGCATGGAAGCTCAAATAAAACAGTCTTGTCTCCACTCCCAAGAAAATTCAACATTTTTGGACGTGTAATATAATTTTATTTGTACACAGGAGGAAAGAAGTAGTTTCACACGATCTCTACTGGCTCTGAATTTGATTTTATTGACTATTGCAGTCTATGAATGATTTTGCTGTGTTGTCACATACCATTTTCCTTTGCCTCTTCGAAATGCACCAAGTACAAAGCTGAAATGCAGTACAATTTTATTGATGGTTTATGGCAATGGCAATGGTTTTTGCATTGTATTAAATGAAATATTACATTGCTGTCTCTAGGTACTTAAGATAGAACATTAATTATCTTAGAAGTTCCATATTTTGTCACTGAGAATTTCTGTTAGGTCACTTTCTCTCACTTTCAAATTCGACCACATTTCTCAGTCCGTCGTTCTCTCCCTGCCTCCCTCACTTTGAACTGTTCCCCCTAGTCTATCCTGCTTCCAAATTTCTATTGATTTTAAATTCAGAATAGATTATCTTTCTCTGTCCTTTACTTATTCCTTCTAGACTAGAAGGGAAGACTTTACTTATTCCTTCTAGACTTATTCCTTCTAGACACTACTTTTCAAGTTGGTGGTCATAACTAACCAGTGTTGAGCGATTCGTTCTATTAGTTGAAACAAACATTTTAAGAAAGTGGAATAGAATCAAATTGAAAATGTCCAAGGGCTTGCTCATGGTCAAGAGAACTTTTACTGTAGATTTCATGATGAAAAACAGTATGCAGTATGATCTTCTTCCCATCCACAAGAGTTCTTTCAAAATATTTTCCTTAAAGATGGTATTTCTCTGCTTTGTAATTTCTCAAGAATCAAATATAATACTATTCATTTGTCATGTGTCTGTGTTGAACCATCCTGTTTATAATGCCTATTGAAGCACAAGCATGTGCTGGGTAAGACAGGGCAAGGCCAAGGGTCTAGGGGCTGGGGCAAGGCTGGGGCCAGGCCAGGCCAGAGCATGTTCTCTTCTTTTCATGCTCTGGGTGTGCTCTCCTGCCCCTGGGTGATACAGCCCTTTTATCATTGTCTCTTAGGCCCAGGTGTGCACACTTACACATGTGCATACCCATTGGTTCCAGGTGTGCACTATCATTGGAGGACACAACAACACAGGTGCTGATTACTGGGGCTAACAGAAAAAAAAAAAAAAAAGCCCGAGCAACTCATTAACCCTATATCATGGAATATTGTGCTCCACTATTATTGCTATTGAAAAGAATGTGGCATCAAAAACTTTAAAAGCGGTTTCCAAGAAGAAGTTTAAAAAAGAAGCTGTTTCCTTCCAAACAGAAGGAAAACATCCTGTGATGATACCTTTTCTGGGCAACAACCTTTATATAATTGTATGCATGTATGTTGAGTTTTGCTTGGGAAAAAATCCAGACCAATTCATCAATATTCATACTACTCCTCAGTTACTAAGAACTTTAAAGAGAGAGTGAAGAGTGTAGTCAAGGAAACTACAGGGGGTGACTTGCTTTCCAGGTTCAGGAATTTGACCTCAACAGTATTAGTATCCGTGTTGGCCGCTATCTAAGATGCCATGTGCTGAAAGAATATGCATGCTTGCGTTGGAGAGGCTAAATGGTGGGTAATTAATATAAATGATTTCAGTCTGACAAGCAACAAAAGCAAAGAGGAGAGAGATTATTCTTTTTTATAATTTGTTTTTACCTTATTGCTCTTAGGCTAAGATTTTCTATTTAAAACGATATCTTGGGAATAGTGGTTCTGCCTGCACTGCACTCCTATGTCAACCCCCCCCTAGAATTTATAAAACTAACTTCCTAATGAAGGAACTTTCCCTGGACAAATTCACAAAATTAATTAAAAGAATATTTCGTAAAGTACAGATAGGTGTCATGGAAAGATACCTTCATCTATGACAATGATTTTTTAAAAATCTGTATTTTTCTTGCCAGTAATACGTGATTGATTGGCCCTAGAGATTTCAGGGCAAGGAAGCAGACTCTCAGACTTGCTTTGCTTTAAAATGTTTATATGTCTAAATCTAGTGTTCTGATACAGAGAAAATGACTTCTTTGTAGCTCTATCCAGCTTGGGGAGGGAATACTTCATTGTAGCAGTGGTAAATTACTATAGATGACACTCTCTTGGAAGATTATTTCAAAACCATAAAGTATTTAGGACTATTTGTAAAATGTATCGATAGACTGATAACAGTACTCCATTTATATTAAAATCCATGCTGCTAATGTAAGATAAGAAAGGAAAATTTTGACGAAGATAGATCATAAAGCTTTAAAGCCTATCCCATTTATTGTATGTCTGCGGTATTTTCAGTTCACTGACCAAAAGTTTGATTACAACAGTTACTGCCTATAACCAATCCCATTTATAGCAAATGATATTTTAATATATAACAATAGAGGTCTCTACTTTAGAAAGATGATAGGGAATTTTCAGTGTCAGCAGCAACAATGAAGCTATTTTTCAATTACTGGAATGCAAGACATCATTTATTCCATTTTGTATTTTATGAAACTGTACTATATGCCATTTTATCCCCTTTGGTAAATGGCTGTTGCTACTGGAGCACATTTGGTCATGTTGTGAGGCTATAAGGAATAAATTGTTTATCATATCTACTGAATTTTAATCCACTATTAAGATATTGCTTTCCATTTTCAGTGAAAATGTAGGAGTACATATGAAAACTTAATACCAAATGAAACAACAAATTTTTAGAGAAACTAAATTTTATACTTTTCTTTAAAGCCATGGGGTTTGTTAGAGATTTAAATAACTTAAAAAAAATTAAATTTCCCAGTGATTAGGTCTTCCTAGGTGAACAAGTTCAGAGTACATTAAAATAAAAATGTTCACATATTTTACAAACTTGTCCCTTCCTCTCCATTCTGATATGAGCCGAACATTGCCTTTAAAGAATAGTCTTACAAAAAGAAGAAAAGCAATCTCAAGATTCACATTTTCTGTTTCAAGATCTGTTCTTGAACACATGATTCTTCATATTTCCTGTTTGTGTTCTCAGAGTTAGGGTGCTAAATGGTCTTGAAATATCATGATTCTAATCTTTTAAGTTCATGGCCTCTAGCAGATTAAAAATTACATACATTTGCAATCTTCAATTCCTGAATTGTTTGGTCCCAGGACCTTGCTATATGGAGTAGCCTAAACACCTTCAAAAGGTTTGAAGGGAAATGTTCTATAATCTAAAAAACTCTGCTAAAAAAATCCCCACAGAATTAAACTTGTGAAAATATCAAAGATAAGAACCACTTGATGGGGTAGGAATTTGGAGAATAGTCTAAAACTGAACAAAGCTCTTCGATTACTCGTTTATCTATTTATAAGCCATGCTAGAAGGAATAATACCACAGACAGTTCCTAAAATTTAGCCTCTACTATTTATTTTAGGTATATATTCTAGCATACAATTTTTAAAGTCATATATAGGAGCAAGGAAGTCATTGTAATTAAGAAAAAAAATCATTCAATACAAATAAAGTCACAGGCAACACAGAAACTGGATTAGCAGACAAAGGATTGAAAATAGCTGACACATTTAAATATTATACAGAAAAAATTTATAGATCTAATGGGTGAAGATGTAGTAAACTGCAGGAAGAATTTAACAATAGTAGAAAGAAGGGAGAGGCATAGCAGGAGGAAAAGAATAATAGGAAGAACCAAATGAACAGCCTAGGACTAAAATAAGTTTTTAAAAATTTAAAGAATTTGCTGGATAGATTTAACAGCAGATTGGATGCAACCGAAGAAAAGATAAATGAATTAGTAAACAGGTCAATAAAATTCATCCATAAAGTACATAGAGAAAAAATGTCGAAAAATATTCGAAGAACTTCAATGACCTGGGACACACGAAGCTTTAAAGCATAATTATAATCAGAGTTGAAGGGAAAATGAAGAAAGAATGGACAGAAGATTATTTGGGGAGGTGCTGGATTCTTGGGAATGACAAACTCTAGGATTTACTCATGGATACATGTGTAAGTTGAAGAGAAGCTTGTAAAATAAAAAGAGTCCAAGGAGTTGAGGGATGAGTATTGAAGGTGCATCAGTCATATTGAAATGACCAAGGATCTATGATGTCATGGAAGCCTGGAACAATAAGTTTGGCCTAAACTTGTGAGGTGAGAGCTGTATGACTCAGAGATGACAGATGACTATGACAAAAAGATAAGCAGAGAAACATATGGTGTCTTGATTAGCTTCTTGAATATATCAGTCATGATTAGGTTTAAGACTTTCTTGCTATTCTCTCTGTCTGGAATGCTAGTCTCTTTTAATATGAACAGGGTTTCTTCCTCTCCCTTTTTTAGGTCTTTGTATATATTTAATTTTCTAGTAAGATTATTTCTGGCTATACTACAAAAATTAATCTCCCCGTCCACACTAACGTATTATTGGCTCCACTTACTGCTTTATTTCTATCTATAGGTCTTGTCCTCATTCCACATAACTTATTCACTTACCTTATTTGTATTTCCTTTTATTAGACTGGAAGGACCAGAGCCTCAAAACTATTCTACTATAGTTTACAGATAAATAGCCAATGACCAAGGAGAGTGTATAAACACATGGGAGAGCTCAAGAAGTATTTGTTGTTGCTCTGAGGACTTGAACTTAAAAAACTTTTAATTTTGGATTGCATAGAGTTTTTGTAAAACTCTAGATTGACGAGCAAGGATGCCACCCACCTCGATGCCACCTCCAGACTAGATGTGAAGAGAAAGAAACCCAATTAGGAAGGATTCAGGGGACACTGTTCACTGGTTTTCATGGCTCAGGTCTCAGAACAGAGGTTGAGCAGTATCTTCCTAGTAAAGCTGAAAAGTAAGTTGGTTTTGCTGTGAGTTATAGAGGGGCCTGGAAAAGGGTTCAGAAAATGTAGAGGGATAGTAAATAGTGGGAGATGGAGTGGCGTGGAAGGAGGTCGGTATCTCCATGAATGAGGTGAACTGCATAGGGCTTTTCCTCATGGTCTTTTAGGGATGGAGGTGGTATGGCTTTGAAGATTTGGGTTTAGAATTTCTTACTGTTTTACCAGGATCACATAAGTTTCTTAAACTCTCTGTGAGGTGTGAATAACCATATAAGAAAGATATACTGAGTTCATGGATCCACAACATCTAAAACATGATTGAATATTTGTTAGCTGGGTGAATAAATGAAAAATAGTGTTGAAATTTAATAATTGATTTTGAAGAGAAGAAATATGAAAAAGATTATTTTTTAATAATTAAAAATTTTAAAACTGATTGCACACACATTCTCCCACCACCTTGTCACCTGTGGACCATCATCTTAATCTCTTGTGCCCATCCCTCTCCTAGTTTTAACCCCCTCCCCTTCTCTTGCTCTATGCTTCAGTTCTGCTGACAGCTAGTTTTAACTTTTTCTTGTCTGTTTTTTAGTTTGTTTCCCTTATATCCCATATATAAGTGAGATCATCCTATATTCATCTTTTTCTTTCTGATTTATTTCCACTAACATGATTTCTTCTAGCTCTATCCATGTTGCTGTGAATGACATAAGTTTGTCTTTTTTGACCAAAATAATATTCCATTGTGTATACCTACCACCACTTTCTGATCCATTCATGTTCGGGAACATTTGGGTTGTTTCTGTATTCTGTCTATTGTGAATGGTACGCCAATAAACATCGAGCACAGGTGTACTTCTGAATTAGTGTTTTTGTATTCTTTGGGTAGATTTCCAGAAATGGGATTACTCGGTTGAATGGTAATTCTATTTTCAGTAACATAAGGGTCCTCGACACAGTTTTCCATAGAGGCTGAACCAGTTTGCATTACTACCAGCAGTGTAAGGGTGTTCCTTTCTCTCCACATCCACACCAGCATTTGTTGTTACCCTTTATTTTTTTTATATGGACCATTCAGAAAGATTCTTTAATTCTTTAAAAGAGCTGCTCATTAGAGACAGCACTATGTAAATCAACAAGGGAAATGCCAAAGGAATGAAAGACACATTAATTTTGAACAACTTGCAGTTCAGATTAAAGAGAAAGCTTGTTCATTGTTATAAAAATTTGCATTGTTTTATGAAGTACAAAAAAAGAAGTATAACATAAATAAATGCCCTTATAGCTTGAACATGAAAGACAAACATTTAACTTATTGAGTCAGGAATGTAGGCTACTTTGCATACAGAGGAACAGGAGACTGTTAATTGGATTGTGGGTGATGTTGATCAAAGATGACCTTCCTAGTATTCTTGTCTAGGCCAGCCAATTAGTTGTGTGTGATCCTGGAAGATTTATTTCTTCTCTATGGCTCAGTTTGTTCTTTCTTAAAAGTAGGGTTTAGAATTTCTGAGCTATTAGATGCGAAGTGCTAAAAGATTGCCAAATATAATTCTGGTTGGCCTTTAAGATGAACTGGAGTTTGTTACATAGAAAGAGGGTCTGAGAAAAGATAGAGTAATCTGGCTCCTGACCCATCTGGAGAGCTGATGTTACCTCTCTGAGACCTGCACAGAGAGGTGGGACACACCCAGATGTCCATCAAAAGGAAAAGACCAATCTTCTAGCCTCTGAAAACTTGTGTTGGCCTTAATGAATTTTCTTAGCTTTGTCATGGGACTAGGGTTGTGAGAAAATACCTGTTAATTTATTTCCAAACATCTAAATAAAGTGTTAAAAATAATTTTTAAAGATGCAGGGAGAAAGCAACACTTCTTAAAAAATTCGAATCTAGAGAGTAATTTTCCTACTATTTTAAAGTTATCCTCTTCATTGTGGTAGTATACATGAAGTAGGTCACCCACCTCTCCTTGAAGCTCATTACTACTATAAAGAGTGTAGAGGCCGTGTATGTGTGTGTATATAAAACTATCACTAATTTAGAGGAAACTTTTGCTGTGATAGATGCTGTGTAGAGTCCTCAGTTTTTGCCTTTATGATAGTTTTTCTCAACATCTGTTCTAGGGATTACTTGGAAGGGGAATCCCAGGAGCCTTTCTGAGGACCATGAGGTCACAACTATTTTTATAATTATAATAAGATATTTCCTTTTTTTCACTCTTTCAAGAGGAAAGAGCAGTAGATTTTTCCAGAGCCTACCTGTCTTTGAGCACATTAAAAATAGGTTATTGACTTGAACATGTAATGAATTTATTATATTAATTAAAAAATAAATATCTTAAAACCTCTTCTTTCATATCTAATGTTGTAAATATTCACAGATAATCCTCAAAACTAGAAGTATTTTAGAGGCACTCTTTAATTTTTTAGAGTGTAAGAGGGTGCTGAGGTCAAATACATTGGGAATTACTTCTCTATGGTAATCTAGAACCATTGGCAATCATGGAACTTGGCCTTTCTCTGTGTGGAAGCTCTTATTGCCCTCAGATGGCTAAATGACAAAACCTGAAGCTGAAAGCCAGTCCTAGGATCAGTGGGCCCTGCCTGCTTGTTTTGCACTCTAGGCTTCAGACTGTTTGTGGACCTGAACCCACCCAAGGCCCTATTGCTCTCTGC
Source organism: Uropsilus gracilis (assembly GCA_004024945.1). Classification (NCBI taxonomy): domain Eukaryota; kingdom Metazoa; phylum Chordata; class Mammalia; order Eulipotyphla; family Talpidae; genus Uropsilus; species Uropsilus gracilis. The sequence goes on along the minus strand of PVHY01007719.1, from coordinate 40,866 downwards.
CTGCACATGTTTTTGTCTTTCCCACCTGTTTTCCAACAAGACTGTGACCCAGTTGCCAGGTGAAACCTATGGTCCTTGACAGAGGCCTTCAAGACTTTACCAACCCTGGGTAAAGAGAAGAGAACTGTATTAGTGACAAAGTTCCCTCTAAGATGAGGCAGGTTCCAGACTCCTGTGGTCCTACTTTTTCTAGACCTGCTTACCTTTCTGCTGTTATGTTGTGAGATCTTCTAAATATCTAACATTTTTTTTGTTGGTGGTTGAGTTGAGAAAGTTTGTTCTTTTTGAGCTATTTTCCTTCTGGCATTTAATTATAAAATTTATCCAATAGACACTGAAGTTGAAAAAAAATAGGAAGCCCAATTTTACTACAGCTGATAGCCTACCAATATCCTATTTCATTTATTACTAATCTATTCATCTATCCATTTCTTTGTTTTGAAGAAATAGTAACTGTTTTTAGCATTTACTGGGCTGGTTAATCAATTACATTCAAAATTAAATTTCCTTGAACTGTCTTTTGTAGGCTGTTAATTTTGGTTTTATAGTTTCACCCTGTAGTTTTGTTTTACTTTTGTGCTAATAGATGTCATTTTTTTTATACTTAAAAATAAATGAGGTAAGAACCAAAGTAGAGGCCAGATCTGGCCCTCTACTTTTAACATTACCTGTCAGGAATATAGTCACTCTGCATCTTTCATCTCACTTCTGGATTTTACAGCTGTTATATTTCCAGTTGGGCCTTGATTATTTGAAGGACTCACACCGTTTTCTTCATTTCATTGACATAATTTCAGGTACCAGTGGTCACTGGATCTTTAAATGTGTTGTATTTTTATCTTCATTTTCTGCATGAGACAAGTTGAAGTTTATTTTTTTTCTATTCCATTTCCTAGAAAAGTAGTTTAAATGGAAATAAGAAGTATTCATCCTTCAATAGCTTTGAGTAGGAAGTCATCCCACTAGAAAGTATTTCTACATCTAAAGCACCGATTTCAAGATTCTATTCACGTTAAAGTGAGCTTACTGGATAAAAGAGATGATTTCAATCTCTCTCCCTTGTTAGGAAACCTCATGTTTCTAAATAACCTAGATCTGGCAAACACTTAAATGAGAAAACTGTAAGGTATTCATGTAGGTAGCTTTTTTGTTGAAGCTGATCTATAAAGCAAAAGGAAATAAATTACCTAAAGACATGAAAATCCGTGGATATTTAACTATACAATAAATATAAAGTATATATTTAGTTGCTATGCTTAAAAATAACACTTTAGCATTATCTCCATCTTTAAAGAAGACCAGCATGAATCTGACTTTCTATTTCTTTCTTCCAAATTGATGAACTGATATGCAATTCTTGTTGTTAAGAGAAGTGGTGATGACCAGACCACAGGGTACGAAGATTCTGTGACCAGCATAGATCTTCCAGTAAGAAACCTCTTATTAATAATTTAATAATCTTATTTACAAAGCAGGATATGTTATGGTAAAAAAATGAATGTCATTTCTTCTTAAGGGAGTAACATATTATAGAAAATTGTTGGGCTTTGAGTGCAGAGACTGTAGGAAAACTTTCATTTTCTAATTATTGCTCTGGTTTTTCATTTGGTGAGTCTGAGATTTCACAAGCTGTAGGGGAAGTAGAAGTATAAAGGATTGATTCCTGGATATGTTGAATTTATCCTGGGAAGTAGAAGTAGATGCTGTCTCTCTAACTCCATAGACATCAGTGGTTTTATCCCTTAAATAAGAGGAGGGACATGGGGTCATAAGCAGTCCTTTCTAGTTCTTAAAGTATTTCACTTCTGGTCTTTTCAAAGTAGGTTGCTTTATAAACACACACCCATTAGTCTGGGTTTATGCATGATATGCTTTATCTCCTTATTTTTAGTGCAAGCAAAAACATGAACTGTTATCTCCTGAAAACATGAAAACTGACTTATTTTCTTGTGCTGGATCTAGTGACTGTCATTGTGAATGTATCTATTTATGATATGTCTATCACTGATATAATGGATCATGCTGTTACACATAATCCCTAAAATTCATTTTGATTATGTGATTGATAGATTATGAAGAGAAATTCCCCTTCTTTAAGTCACAAAAATTGGACTAAACAGATAAGTATGACTTTCAAGAATATCTTTTTAAGATGATAGTAGAGACAGCAGTAAAATTTATGGAGCTGAGAAAAGGGAGTGAAATTCCTTAATAAACCTTTAACTTTAATTTTTGATCAGGATCCAATTTCTTTCTTAAAAAATCTCCTGAGATAATGGATCCTTCTTTTCTATTATTTATCCATGTGAGTCGACTTCTGACTAATTTATTCCTGCCAATCCCTAGAGCTGAATATCCAGTTATTTGACCTGAACTTAAATGTCTTGATTACTAGTGATTTATTGATGAAATCAGAAGTGTGAATCTTTGTGGGAGATGGCTCCATTGTGGGCACATGGAGAAGTGTTCCATTTTGATGTGGCTTGCAACTGTGACTTTGGTGTTTCACAGATGTTTCTAGTTATAATGATTTACCTGCAGAGGAAGAGACTGTTGACTGGGTTCTACATTCTAAAAAGCACAGAGCTTCCCCTCAAGTCAACAGTTGTAGAGATAAAGGCCTTTGGACTTCTACAGATGATTAAAGATGGCTGCAGTTACATAAGGGTAAGGAAGCCTGTGTTACTGAGATGAAAAATGTCCCACTTAAACAATCAAGTGCTTTGTGTGCTACTCTCCAGAATTTCTAGTATACAAATCTAATAAATGTAAGTAATCATTCCCTACATTAAAGCACACAAATAAAAAGAAAAGGTTATAGCTAACTAGCTGACAAGCAAGATGGCAACTTTTACCTGTCTTACTGAGCATATTAGCTTGTTAGTTGTTCGATGACATGCTTTTGTGCTGTGATGTGTCATCCTTCTTAGGTTGGCACCTGATGAAAGAGGTAACCTGGCACAAGATTCTTGGAATCAACATAAACTGGATTTGCAGCATGTGTCAATAAAGGTATCTCCATTTGCAAACACTGACCTAAAATCACTTTCTTGAATTTGAGAGTTGAAATCTTTCCAGGCTATACATGCTTTAGCTGAGTAAGCAGAGTTAATAAGTAGGCATCCAGCCAAATGTACTGTTAGGAATAATGAGCAAAAAGTGTTCCACTGCTGGAACAAGGAAGCTTACATTCTGCTCTGAGAATTGCCTTTAGCAATTTGAAAGTCTGTGGCTGTGCAGGTGAGAGAAATGAATGAGGACAGGTGAGAGGATGGTCAAAGAGGAAGAAAGGAAAAGTGTTGTGAGCACATTCAACCTCATTTTGTGGAAAAAGATTGCAAATGATGGATGTCATATAGAGACCATTCTGAGCAGCCAGTAGCATTTTTTAAAATGTCATAGCAGTGACTCAAATGTATTATTCTCTACTCGGACAAAGATATCAAAGAAACTCAGTGGAGGGGCTAAAAGAAGCTGTTTCTGAGGAAAATAAACAGGTGAGAAGGCAATTTAATGAGCTCCTTAGGTGAGGGAAGGAAGGTGAGTGGTAAAGTGAAAGAAAAAGAGTTCAGTCAGTTAGTAAGCCTCATTTGAAAAAGTTTCTGTTTCTGGGAAAGCTCATATTAGAAGGTGAACTAAAGGGCATCTGAATGCTGTTCAATTCAGCACCAAGGTTTCTATAAGGACTGTCATTTGAATCTGCATGGTGTTCTCTGTTCTTCTCTATAATTATATTGTTCTTCAAAGAGGAAGCCAAGTATGCTGGGGAGATTTCTCTGAGAAAGAAAACCTGAACAGTCTCCACAGGGATGAATCACTTACAATGAAAGAGCCCTTGATCATGATTTTCAGATCATTTCACTGCTATCAGAGAATATTCCCTTAAGAGGTGACATGAGCTATTTCATTGGCTCCCTGAGGTTGTGTGGTTACTCCCTTTACAGGTGGCATGTGTGGTCCTGGGGTTTTGAGAGCTGAGTGGTGAGTGAAAAGGACAGTGGAGTGAGATCCCCAAAGGAGTGTATAGTTTCAGATGAGGGAATTGTTGAAGATGAAGTGAGTAACTTCCTAGGACTTTTTCACACTCTGATATGAATCTTTATTCTGATAGCTATCCTGGAGGAAGATGAGGATGGGGAGGTGGTAGGGGGAGTAAAATGGGGCAGAAAAGTTAGAGGTGTGGTAGGATTTTGTGTTCTGATAACTGGTGTAACTCCACTTGACTTGTCTTTATATTGACTTTCTTTTCTCTGTGTAGTTTCATATAGCTAAATGTTGAGAATGCAGTAGCTGCCATGGTGTTAAATGATGACTGCTCAAGATGAGACCCTAACTTTAGGTGCCAGTCAGAGGGGCAGTTCACATCAAATGACAAAACCTTAGTCTGAGTTCAGGAGATCACTGAAAGGCCAGTATAGCTACAGATGTCTTTAAGGGACTGCACTTGTTTCATGGCTCATATTCATTGAGTTCTGAAAGGTCCTGCTCATTTCCTCACTCCTTTACAAGTATTCCCTCTGCACTCCTGTCTCCAAGTAAATCAACTACATGCAAGTCTCTAGCTGAGAGTCTGTTTCCTGGGACACACAGCCAAAAAAGAGCAGCTGAAAGATATATGAAAATAACTGGGCTAACGGACGACTGCATTTCTTTAAATTTGTGTGTGCTTGCTCACTCAACACATACCTAATGAGAACCCACTGTGTGACAAGGATTCTATGATTTCATAGCTCTGAATGAAGGCATCAGAGAATTTTAGCATCCTCAAGATGCATTGATTAAATTTGATTTTTTCCTTGAAATATTTGAAATCACTACCACCATATCACTTTAGGATATTGTTAGCATATTAACCTTAAGGGTAAATTTGCCCCTAAGTATGTAATTATCACCCTTGCAGTGTTTTTAGTATTTCAATTTAATGTCAAATATTAAAAATAAGGAGATTTCAAACAAATCAAAATGGTAGCTACTTTTAAAAATAGAAAGATCTGCTACACAAGATTCACCTTCCTGAAATTTAATAATCAGTTGGAGTAAATAATGGTCACACTTAAAACTAATATCCATTCTAGTGTGTCACAATCTCTACCATGTCAAACTAGTATCCATTCTAGTGTGTCACAATCTCTACCATGTCTTATTGCATTATGAGTGACTCATGTTTGTTGAACTTCCTTGAAGGTTCCATAGACATTCAAATCATGATCTCTTTCACAATTACTAGATCTATGACTCAGTATCTAGTATTCTTAATGATCCTGGGTTGGAGGATATTTGAGCTTAACTTGCCTATGGGACATTATCTCAAAGTTTTTACATTGAAAAACATTATCTTAATTTCTCTTCCATTATTTTGAATAGTTCTTTTAAGAAATAGTCATTCAATGTACACATCACATTAAGCACAGGGACATTACAGAATTTGTGAGGTGAATCTGTTCTCACAGCTTTCTTTCAATAGTCAGGGAAACAAGCTTGTGGGCTTTCCCCAAGAGGCAAAGACAGGGCTGGAGTACATTTTCTCCTACTCAGACTGGTGCTGTGGCTTCAGGCTGTCCTGATTCTAGCATTTTAACTCAGCAAAAATACACAGCAGGAGATGAACTTTAGAAAAACTTCTGCTGAGAGGGACAAATTTGTTCTGGCAAAGTTAAGGACATTCACCCTCAGCTAGAAGTTTTTGGCAACAAGTCCAAATTGAGTTGGGTTGAGAGCCATTCCATGGGCAGAGGAGAAAACATATACCCTGCGAGACAAATGTGAGGTCTAAGGACTTCTGAAATGAGGATTGAGCCACCACTGCAAGGTGCTCCAGTCACAGGAGACAGCCCCTCCCTGGCCCCATATCACCAGAAGCTGGAGCCTAGAACTTTCCTTTTCCTGACAGATACAATTCCCAATCCTTAAATGATACAAAACTTTCTCCTTATGACAGAAATGAACAGTTTTAGTTATCTGCCTCAAGAACACCAAAATTATTCCCATTACTGTTATCCAGACTCGTATCCCCACAAATAGTGCAGTCTGACACTCTGACACTCCTAATTGTAAGTTGTTTTCCTTTCACTCTATCTGCATCCCTAAGTCCTGACACCAGTACATACAAGCTACCTTACTTGTTTATGTAATTGAAACCCAACTCTTAGTCCATGACATCCTTCCTGTAGTCCCTCAGTGGTGGCCATTTTCTTTCTTTTAGGATAACAACTACTATCCTACACAGTATGGAAATGAAAGCACTTTATTCCTCCCATCTTTTGCCATCAGCAGCTCTTACTCTGTCTTTCTTTCTAAACCCCCTCAACAGAGTTCTTTGCTCCTGCCTTTGGTTATATGGAGCCAGAGGATGGCTCACCACATCCAATGTAGGTTGCATGTTATCAAACTCTCCAATCTATTATTTCTTACTTTAGTCACCCACCAACCCCTAAGTCACCTCCCATATTCCTTGATCTCAGTGCCAGGCTCACTCATTCTTTCCAGATATGTTGTTGTCGTAATTATGGTGATTTCTAAGAAGATTTCTAGAAGACTTCTTCAATATCTTAACCTTTGAAGTTTTCCCCCCCCTACTTCAATAATACTCTCCTCAGCCATACATACTAGAGCCTATCATTGTCAAGAACTAAAACTCTTGTAATCTCTGTCATTTATTTTATTCTCACCCCCTCTTAATTTTCTAGCTTACTCCCTCTAGTATCTGGATTTCAATAATTCCTCAGCCCCAGCAAGACCAACCGTCCATTAATATGACCCCTTTGCTGTCCTTCAGCACCCTCATATTCGCACTTCTTTTTTGACCCAGCTTAAATTTGATGGTTTACCATTATATGGTAATGAACTCTCCACTCCCTTACTTCCTGAAATGTACTGGCCTGACATAGCCCCACAGTCTGATTTATTTAAGCTCTTAGCTGAGTCTGGCTCTGCAATGGCTCAGCTGGTCATTGTTGCAGAAAAACACAATCACACAGACTGATCACACCTTAAATTCATGACAATTAACTTTAAATGAGTCTGAGGTTATCTGAAAAGTCTATTCAATTTCCTCAGTCTCTTCAGTCTCACATTCTCCTTGGCAAATATATATTTTCTCGAATCGTCAATCTTTTAATACTGTCTGTGTTTTGAACCTTAGTTGGTGACTTTGCTATTTCATTAAGAAAACAGACACTTTCACAGTATAACTTCAGTAAGCTTTTAGCACATCTAGTTATCTCCCTGTATTTGGGTCTTATACTCAACTATTTTTCAGGACATGAATGACTTTCTTGGATCCTACCAAAGGTCAAACCTTCTTCTTTTTGACATAGGTCCCACTTGTTTCATGTGCTCAAGGTCATCATTCATATAATTATCTCCTTTCTTTTGCATGTCAATTTTTATCTCTCTACACTTTCATTCCCAATAATGGTAAAACACTATTTTCCTCTTAAATATCTACTGCATATATCTGCATATGCTACTTAAATAACTATTGAAGAAGTGCAAACAATTCTTCCTTTCATAGCAATATTCCTGAAATTGCCTGTGATAATCAATTTTAAGCGTCAAACTTGAATGAACCTTGATCCTTGATTCTAAGAGTTTGGGCAAATACTATTCTAGATGTTTCTGTGAAGCTATTTTATTTTAAAGATGTGATTCATATTAAATTCAGTAGATTTTGAGTAAAGCAGTATGAGTGGGCCTCATCCAATCAGTTGAAAGACTTTTTAGAAAAAGACTGATAGGAAGAGGAATTAATTCTGCCAACATATCCTCTTTGGACATCAGCTGTATGATTAGCTATTCCCTGGATCTCCAGCCTAAAGATTGGCCCTGAAGACTTTGGACTTGCTGGCCTTCACAGTTGTGTGACCCAGTTCCTTAAAATCAGTACCTACTTACCCGTCATCTAATACATGGATATACATGTACACTATGTTGGTTGTATTTTTCTGGAGAACTCCAACTAATACATTATCCATACCATAATTTATGTATTTGCTTCTCCCACTGCCACTTACTCTGTCTGTATCCTCTTTGGCCTGAATCACTACACCAACACTACTCTGGATAAGTCTACATATGGCTTAACCCAAAGGTAGTCCTTATTTTTCTTACCTTGTTAACAATATATACCGACTCATATACTAACAATTATATTCTCAATTTTCCTTCTATCACACTGGTTATTTCTTCATCTCCTTTACTGTTCACTTTTCATTGTTTACAGACTTTTATCATCTTATTATTGTGTATATCCCACTTTATTCTCACCCCGGAAGCTCCCAACTTTATAGCTTCACCCTGGTTTTCTCCTCAGAAATTCGGACTGTGTAACTAATAGCCTACTTGCTTATCTATGTAAAAGTCCAACAAAGATCTTCAAAGTGAAATTCCTGATATCCCTCTTACTCTATTCCTCCCAATATCCTTATGCCCATATTTAGTTCTTACCATAAATTTGTTTATCCTCGAATATCCCTTTTCTCTTGAACTTTACATCCAATTAATTAATAAAGCATATTTTCTCTATTATTAAAATAGATATAGACCTCAGCTATTTCTCACCACCAGTGCTGCCATCACCAAGAATGGAAGCATTTTTTTCCATCTCCAGATTCCAATCATCTCTGAATTGTTTTGTCAGTTCCTATACTGTGCCCCTACAGTTGAGTTTCCAACAGAATATAAAAAGCAGACTCCTAAACTACCTACATTAGATTATAACACCACTCTTTTGAGATCCTCCGATGGGTTTCATCTCAGAATAAAAGTCAAAATCCTTACCATGTCTCGGAACTTAGAACCCAATAATGGCTTTTAACACCATTTTCTACCTCTTTCCCATTCACTGATCAGAACTTTGGCTATGCTGGTCCTTTGCATATATTCATCCTCCTCCCTGAAGTGCCCTGCCTTAGATACTAGCTTGTCATACTCCTTTACCTTTTTCACATCTTTACAAAAGATTATTTCATTGAGACCTTCCTCTACCCAACTTTATTTCTTTACTAACTCCTTCCCTTTATTTTGATCTGTTACACCTCTTTGTAGGTCATTTCCTACTAGAATATAAAATCCATGACCACTAGGAATTTATCTTTGTTCTTTAATTTAACTCTAGGTAATAGAACATTGCCTGATACAACTAAGTATTTAATAAATATTTTTCAATAACTATTTGTTAAATAACAAATGAATGCAGTTTCTATGGCATCATATCCAAAAGTTGTTAAATATCTGAAAGTGATCTCATCAAAGTTGTCATTTATTTCTATTAGCAATGCTATGGAGTTACATACAAAACACATATCTGAATGCTTATTCATCTTCTCTTTGTCTTTTAATGTCAAAATCAGCATATTTTATTGATTTAAATCTCCTTGAACACACCAATTATCTTGTCTCTCTATCAACAATAGGCTGTTCTTTATTGACATTTGTAAACTTCTTTCCTTTAAAAATCATCTTCAAACATTTCCAAGGTGTTACCTTCATAATTTTTATTAATATTTTTACTTTGTTTTAAAGATAATAAATGGAAATTAAATACAGTTGAAATATTATAGGGAAAAACTGCTGTTTGCCTTATTTCACTAAGATGTATTGCTATTTATGTTTTATTTTTTAAAAATCTACAGTCATATTAGGTCTGAAACAAGTAAAACTAATCTTTGCTTAGCAAACAGAGTGCTTTGAGATCATTTATTCAGATTATTTGATATATCTTCAAGTTCTCTTAGTAAATAGCAATTGGGACAAAGGGTCTGCTTGTAACCAAGGTGTAATTATGAATTGTAATGAGAGGAAGAGATCAGGGATCCTAGAAGATTGGGGCAAGCCTTAGACAAATGCCTCTAAGGTCAAAAGTAAATAGGAACCACTGAGAGTAAGACCATCCTTTGGGTTTAGGAGAGTTCTTGGTTAAGGCACTCTGTCAAAGGAGGAGACCCAGCCCTAGAAGAACTCAGCCAAAGGTCAGCCAGTGCAAGACAATTCCTAGACACAGAGAATTGAAGCACTGACAAACAGACACATTTCAACAGGAGCAAAGCCTGTAAACTGATGAACTGTAATGCTACCCAAAATTAGAAAAAAAGCATGAATAGGCAAAACTGCCTAGTCCAAGAGAAAATTGCATTCCCGTTGCCTTATAAACAGTTATTTGGACATTATTATCATCCAGAAATGGGTTTTCTGTCACCTTGGACAGTGTCTTTATGGAGTTTGGCTTTGCAGAGTTAATCCTAAACTGCATTCACACTCACTGTTGTGCCTAGATGGAAACATTTATTTTTAAAGCATGGAAAAGCATCTTCCTTGTTAAGGAAACAAGATACTACAATAGATTTCATGAAAATAAGCACAGACCCTTACTAAGAGAAGACTAAATACATATTTAGTTGCAGAAATTAAAAAAAATCATCCTTAAGGAATTAAATCATGTTACCTAGTTTATAGAGTTTGAATTCTGACTCCTGTTCAGATTTTCTATTTCAGCCTTTTAAATGCCTGAATGAAGCAACAATATAAATCCATGACCTCTAAGCCCCATCCCACCTGTCATCAAAGTGTTACAGGACAAACTGAAGGGTACAACTGGATCCCTAAACCTGCAAGCTCAAAATGGGTTCTGCGATCCACTGCATAAAGCTAGCACTCTAAGTTCTTGGAATTATAAATAATACTGCAATAAATGTCCAAAGACACATGTCCCTTTGTGTAAGTTTTGAGGTATCCTTTTGGTAGCTTCCCAGAAGAGCTATTGCTGGGTCACATGGTAGTTGAATGAATGAAAAAGATGTGGTATATATACACAATGGAATATTACTCATCAATTAAAAATGACAAATTTGATCAATTTATGATAACATGGATGTACCTAGAAGAAATCATATTAGCAGAAACAAGTCAGAAAAAAAAAAAACAGAAACCAAAAGTTTTCAGTAAAATATATATGGAATATAGGAAAAACAAACAAAAGGCCAGGAGAAAAAGTCAAAACAAGCTAACAACCAAACTAAAGTATACAACTTGAGGGAGGGGAGAAGATGGGAACAGTCAAGAAGGGGAGGTGGTGGGTGAACCCTGGGATATACAAAGATGTGAAATACATATGTATATATAAATTATTAAAATCATAAAAAGAGAAAAAATAATGCTCTAGTGCTTAAGATCTTAAGTAGAAAATAGCTTCAATACAATTAGTGTGTGATTGTTAGTGTGCAATAGAGAGAAGAGAAAAAGAAAATAGAGTTTCCAAATTGAGCACCCGAAATTACCCATCCTCTAGCCAGCAATTGCCCAGCCAAACAGGCTCAGCCCAAAGTAGGGTCACTGAAGCCCAAAAGTTTCCCATAAGTCTAGGTAACTTCTGGTGAGGAGCCTTAGGAAAAGGACTTGAGGGGCCAGGCCAGTTTGGAAGGAAAAGAGAAAAAAAATCAAAATTTCAGTCAAAATAAAGGTTGCCATTGTCAGCCTCCTCACAAGTCTCTCAACTATGTCTCTTTCAAGTATCTGCTACCATGTCCAAAGTTCCTGGACAAGTCCAAGTCCAAGACTAGAAGCTAGAGTGGCTACTTATGTCTTTCTGCTCTATGTGCCTCTTCTAGCTGTTTGCTTTCTCCAGCTCTCTCCACTTTTTCCTCCTGTTCTTCAGCTTCTCATCACTGCTTAGTGTCACCCTTCCTTGGGTGGGAAGCTAGAATCTCCCCATTCTATGGGCATCACAATCTTATAAAAGCATCCCAGAGCCACAGACTACATCACCTTCCTTACTTGCCACTAATTCCTCAATTACTTCCATGTTTGACTTCTGCTGTCCGACAAGTCCAACAAGTGCCAACAGTCTTGCTATAGAAATGATTCATTATCTTAGAGGTACTAAAGAATCTCAGTGAGATGAGACCCCCCAAATTCTCTGTTGTGTTTAATAGTTTCTAAGTCTTGGAGGCTGTAGCAAGAATACAAATCAAAGCTACAATAAGCTGTCATTTCACACATGCTGGGAGGGCTATTCTCAAAAGAAGAAAATTGGGGTTGACAAGGATGTGGAGAACCTTTCATTTTTTAATAGTATTATTTTTATTGTTACTTTGGTTTACGCTACTGTATCTGTTCTGGGAATATAGATTCACACCTTTACTGATATGCTGTCACATCATGGCTAACACTGAAGCTCCAGTAATTTTTCACTGTTGTTCATGGCTTCCCTCTCCCCACTTGCTCCCATCCTCAGCTTCATCCATCATGTGAAATCAATTCAACATTTTTCTAGTGTTTGCTTTGTTTTGGTTTTGTTTCTTCCTGTTTTCTCTCTTTGTATTCCACATTAGAGGGAAATCACCATGTCATTCAGCTGTAATAGATAAAAAGATGAAAGCTGACGCTGCTACAGCATAGCTGGAACTGGAGGGGTTCATGCTAAGCTAAATAAGTCAGAAGGAGAAAGATATGGAGAAATTCTAGTACTTTTAGAATATTGTTAAGTATATAAAATGATCAACTTCTATGGAATATGGTTTGGCAGTTTCTCAAGATTTTAAAAATAGATTTATCATATGATCCAATAATCCCATTTATGGGTATATATCCAAAGTAATGAAATCAGGATCTTGAAGCAGTATCTGCACTCTCATATTCTTTGATCGCCATTCATAACTACTAACATATGCTCATGAGCCAAATTTGTTTTTATTCACTTTTTAATCCACTTTTTTTTTAACTGTTCTGTAGCACTCAATAAACAGTTGTTGGTGCAGTGACTTCATTGATTGGATTTAGCACTGGCTTGAAATAGTAACTTTTCAGCATGGAAACTTTGCCACATGCTAATTCTTACTAGTGGGCAGAAAAAGTTTCTGTTGTCATTAAAAGAGCTCTTATCTCCCATAATAGTGTGGGAAAGAGTTTATAAGAGCGTTCTTCTTTTTTTCTCTCTCAGCGGTTTCTGGTAATAAATATGATTTGGTCTCAGTGCTTTGTAGGGTTTCTCTAATAAGAGCATTCCAGAGTTTCTCTAATAACATGTTAAATATTTCTAGTACATAAATTTGTCATCTTGACATATTTATTCAACATATTTTTAGTCTATACTTCTTTGGGGTATGCTTTTAGGAGTTGTATTATATCTCCTCTTGTTGATTTTGACCCAGATTTTAAATATTTGGTGTTCATTTTTATAAAGCAGGATTCTTTTTCGTATTCTCCCCACTCTCAACCCATTTTACTTGCCTGCTCTAGCTTTTCTCATATAAAGCTCTATTTAAGGCAGACATTTCACTGAGGATTTTTTTCAGATTAGTTCACATAACACACAAAACAATGCCCTGAGGTGGGCCAGTATTATTAATTCCATTTACAAATTAGGGAACTAAGGGTGTGATTTTACTAGTTCAAGGTCAAATGTTTATTAAGTGGAGGGGCAGATTCTGGTTCCTGAAGTCATTCTATTTGTCAATTATTTGAATCTAAATGGCATTTGAACATTTGGTTTTAGAAGTTGTCTACTCTTTGAATAATACAGACATTATGCATGTTATACTATGTCAATTTGATGCTCAATATAAAAAGTGAAATATATACACATTTTCATGCTCCTAATATTTAAAGAAACTATACTTTTATCAGGAACTTTTAAAAGTGTAGTTTCCTCTTGTAGTTTTCCACAGAACCAGATACCCAAATAACTCTACTGCTCACTCTCTCCAATGCCTCTGGGGCGTCAAGGAAATAAGACCAATGTCAGGGGCTGCTAGGACTTGTCCACTGGTGGTTTGGATGATTTTCGAATCTTTTTCTCTTTATTACCTTGTCTTGATAATGCATTTATCTGTGATTTTCTGGAAGAATTTACAGCTATGTAGCTGTAACATTAATTCTGGTGAGGCCGGCTCCTTAAATTGGAAAGGATTTGGGGAGTTAGGGTTAACATCTTAATAATTTAAAGAATACTTCCACAAAAGTAGAATGATATTTTTGGTTTTGTTTGCAAAACCTTTATTGGATTAATAGTGCATTTTACTAATTCTTGATTAGTTGTGATAACTGGCTGTGGCAAAATTCAAGTACTAGCTTCTATATTCACATTTTCTTAGAAGAGTGATGTTGTTCTCTGGGGGGGAAGGCAAGGGCTCCCTTGGGTATACAGGGGGATTGCAGATCCCCTTGGGGGATCTTGCTGACTCTTTGGTGTGTGCCCTCAAATCAGGATTTCTTTCTTTCTTTTTTTTTCAAATCAGAATTTCTTTAGGTTGGAGGTTACTTTGAGTGGGAATGAAGTGTCACTGCCTACATTGGAATAATGCAAATGGAAAAAACTATTAAGAAGCAACTGCTGATTTTCATAGTTAAAGGAATTTGTTCAGAAATTCCAAAACAAGCAGCAAAAGAGAAGCCAAAGGACCGAAGAGAGAAATCTTAAGGGAGTGGAAGAAAGCTTTCTCATATTACTGGGGACTTAGTTTTTAAGATCTTTTCTGCATTTCCCAACTTCCTATATAGAGTTTTACTATACTTCTTGAAGTGGAATGTAAAGTGAGAGGATGATACATGAACATCAAAGCCACATTAAATATAGTGGAGGGCTTTCAGCACTTACAGGGCCTAGGGTGTGTTAGTGTCCATCTGGAGGGTGATCCTGTACCTCAAATCATACACAATGTTGTAGACCAATGTTACCTTAATAAAAAAAAAGTTTGCTTTTGAAAGCCCCACACATTATAATATGAGAAAGACTGGTAGTATTTTCTAATCAATTCCAGAACCGAAGTATAAGTTTAATTGAGTTCTTTTATGGTAAATGACATTTTGTTCAAAGCTGAATGGTGATATCTGGGGAACTCTCTTTTCTGGTGTTGATTAGCTACCTCCTCAGGATTCCATAACCTTCTTCTCAGTGTGACCAGTAGGAACATTTCTTGTTTCTTATATGTCCTCATGTTAGAAAGATATCTCTCTCTAGTCTTTGAGTCTCAGTGAAGAGATGTGGATCTGTTTTTTTGGTTAATAGTTATACATGAATTCTTCTGGGTATGTATTTTGAGGTGGAAGACAAAAAAAGTGCACAGATTTTAAAATATACACAAATGTACCTTCCTAATAGACATACAACTTTCCACTGATATACAGTTGAATAGAAAACACTTTATTGTGTCTGACTAAAAATTTCCTTTGGACTAATCTATTTGAGAGAGGAAAAACAATCCATAAAAGGCAAAAACTATCACAACTACTTATACCCTTGAAGCTACATGTGACATAATTATTTTCATATGTTGTATGACACCCTCGCACTCACTCCCCAACAAACTTTTGGGTATATGTTTATGTGTACGTCTATATATATGTATATGTTTGTATGTATACTTTTTCTTTCACAAGCATCTAAGTAAGCACCTTCTAAGCTGGAGATGGCAGTTTTTAATGTTTTGTTGGAAATCACTTGGGAATTAAGATTTGGGAGTTTTAGAGTCAATGACAATGTAACAAAACGTAGCTGATACACAAGCTTGACAAATACTGGTTGAATAAATAAGAACTCATGGAAAATGTATTCTCTCACTAAGAATGGTAAGAGTTATGAGTACAGGCCTCTTTTTCCCTATAGTTGTACTCTATTTCTGGTGAATTGGGTAAATTCCTGTTACTAATGGGTATTTCCAGGAAGTTTCCTCAACTTTTTGAACTTCCAAGAAGTTTCCTCAATTTTGAGAGTGTACTCCTAAAATCTGATCACTGCTATGTGGTCTTGGGCATCCCTACTCTAGTTTTCTTACTGCATAGTTGGTTACTTTGCAGGAGAACAGAGAATTTTTTTGAGAATTAGCTGAAGCAGTTAAACTCTGATGAGGACAACTTTGGTTTGGATCAAAAACCCTTGTCTACAACGAGTTGATCATTGAATTTGAGACTATTTTTTTCTCTATCCATTGTTATGGATAACTAGCTATCTTATTTTGATATATGAAATAGCTAAAAAATGATTCCTTTTTCTGTATAAAGGAAATTACTCATTACCAAAGCCTTATAGATAAGGCAGTAATATTTAAACAAAAATATAAAGTGTAAGTATGAATAAAAATTCTAATTGTGCTTGATTTTATTGTACACAGCATGCAACCTCAATAGACAGAATAGATATAAAATGAATGAGTGTCTATCCTTAAGTACTAAATAATAGGTTGAAAGTTGTCTCAGTTATTTTAAATGATTTTGAGATAATTGCACCTATTGATTCAAACTTGACTTACTAAGTTTGCTTTGATTAATGATCACCCAAATATTGCCTCACCCCAGATACTGAGAAAATCAAGCAATGTAATATGAGTCTGAAGAATAGCTAACAAACACATAAAATAGTGTTTCCTGCAGTCTCTGTGTGTGTCTCTCAGACAATTCTAGCCCCATTACAAGACGTCTTTCCTGAGTTGTCAGGGGATATGCTCTTTTGTCACCCCCCAATAGATTAACTTCTAAGAAAAATGGTAAATGCCAGGAAGTTTAACATTAAGCAGCACAGTTACTGATGCTCAGAGTACAGGCCAACCAGTCAGCTGGCTTCCTCACAAATAAGCAGGTGGGGATACTTTGAAACAAACCCTGCTAGTTTCAGGAATTTGAGTAAGTTCAGTCTGATGAAAGGAAGAAGATGCTCATCTTTTGAAAGGTGGTGGGACAGGCGCCTTCAATGCATTATATCCTACTGATCTGACAGGATGGTTAAATACATATATATATATAGATATTGGAGTGACTCTGAATCAAAGCAACGTGTCCCTTCTAATTTGTTTTGTAACAATAAAGTAGAATTTATTGTGTGGCTCGTGCCTGTAAGCTTTATACTGTGGCTTGTGCCTGTAAGCTTCAGCCTACAAAGCGGTCAGGGCTAGGGATCACAGTTCGAGTCCCCCCTGGGGCCGGAAACGAGACCTAGTTCCAAAAAGCTAGCTGGGCGTGGTGGCACGCGCCTCTCATCCCAGCTACTTGGGAAGCTGAGGCTGGGGATTGCTTGAGTCTGTGGTACCCTGGGCAATGAGAGCTTGCGGTTCCACAGGCAAAAATAGCAAGACCTAGTCTCAAAAAAACAAAAAAACAAAACAAAAAAAACAAAAAAACAATAAAGTAGAATTAGTTCGTATCAGAACCTTTTATGTAACAGTCTGATAAAATAAAGACTTCTGATTATCAAATACTTTTGGCAAATATTCAGACTTTCTCGAATCAGTCAAGACATTTAAGACAGTGGGACAATTTCTGCAATTACCTGACTGATGGAATCTTTTCCTTCTATCAGCAGGTGTGGTCTTATGTTCAGTAAATTTCCATTATCTTGGTTCATAGTACAACTTCCCATTAGTCTGTCTGAAAAGCAACAAGATAAATGGCTCTGCCCATTGAGTGAATGTCACTGAAGATAGGTCATTAAAGGTATAGATATTTTGATGCATTTTCTGCTTTTAAGCAGTACTATTCTGGTTTAGATCACATTTGAATTAATATACTTTTTGTTATGTCAACTATAACTCCTTTATTGAAAAATTGTTTACCAATTAGAGTTTTCCCTTTCAATTAACTTTCCTTTCAACTAACAACAAATTAATGATCTACAAAGTTCTTTAAATTTTTTTTAAATTCTGAAATACATATTGGTATTATATGTTGTGTTTACACAGATCCTTATAATATGAGAAAAAGAGAAAGATAATAAGGGAGACACACTTTGCTGGAAATAGAGATCTATACCCTCTTGTGAATACTGGTTACTAGAAAAGCAAATGACTAATACTGAAGAATTTGTTTCATTGCAGTTGTACAATGAATGCAGAAAAACATCAGAATGCAGCCATTTAGAGAACTAGTCTAACTTCAAATGAAAATGGTCCAAGAAAATGGCAAATTCAAAATGGAATCATAATAGAAAGAATTCATGGTAAATTGGATATAATTGTGAAATATAAATAAAAGTGCTAAATGTGATTACAAGCACAGAATGTATATAAGTGAAATTCAGATGTGAAGTCAAGAAACTATAGGTTTCCATGCAATCTCATAGTGGTTGCCTGTGAAAGGGAGGTAGAGAGAAGCTACAAGTAGGGGAAGGGAGATACTGAGTCATTGAGTTTCTAAGCATCTGTCTCTCATTGCTTTTTGCATCCCTTCAGGATGCTACGTGATACAGTATTTAAAAAGGTAAGAAAGCCACTGTGTTCATAGATGGGTACTAGAGTAAGAGGTTTTAGCAAATAAACCTTTTAATCCTAGACAGGTTATTCAATCTGTTTGAAGCCTCAATTCCTTCATCTGTAAAATGGGAATAATATGTGTCCCTATCCTTCAATGTTGTGACAACTCAATGAATAAATAAGTAAAGCTCTCAAGAAAATCTTGCAATCAAACTTAATTAACATTTGTATCTTTACTTAATACAATATGAAGCTATAGTCTTCATTAGTAGCAAAACAATCCGTTGACTTTAAAATAATCAGAATTTTGTTTTGTTGTATGTTTCCTTTTTAGAGTAATTTGTTACAAAAGGTTAACAAGTAGGTCACCTACGAGAACTTTGCACATTATAAGAACTGTCTTGTGTTTGTGACTTGTCAGAGACATCTAGTTCTATTGTTAATCATGTAATAGCACAATATTTAAGTATTTTAACTCTTTTCTTTGAAGTTAAATCTCTACCTTAAATAAATGCTGTGTATAGCTGTATCAATACTTAAGAAATAATCAAGTGGCAGGATTAAAAAATGCTTATTAACCATTTTAAAATTTTTTCATTGCTTTGCATTCAGATATTTGAACTTCTAAACATGAATATATGCAAATTATTTTCTAAGTTATTATGTAAATTGTATATGCCTACCTTCTCATCATGATAATATACTGAGGTATATGTTTTTAAAGGCAAAAGACATGGTTTAAATCTCAGCTCTGACATCTACAAACTCTGGACATTGGACATCAGTCATAAAAACAGAAATATTGATAACTTGTCTTATGGAGTTGTAGATATATGTTTACATAGTCATATACATAAAATAGCTTTGGTAAAGTTTTATACAAAATATGTGATCTTTAATGTCAATCTGCCAATGAGTTACAATATAAGCATAAAACACAGTATAGCAGAACAGAATGCATGGAGGGTTTTGGACTAAGTAATTTAAATGCTGTCTTAAGAAAACTTTCCTTAAACTGAAAATCTGCGTATTTAAAAAGCCATGCCAGTTTTTAGGAAAGTGGATTCAGCAGAACCATTTTCTGAAATAGTTAATAAAACTATGAGATGTAAATCAATGGGCTTATGGGCATCCATGCAAAAAGGCTTGTCTTTCAGAAGTGGACTATTAACTTAAAAAAAACTATTTAGGTTTTAAGTGGTTTGGTGTTAATATGAGGGTCACAAAACACTGTTCTTAATTTTTAATTCTTTTTGAGCTTAAGAGCCTAAGTGCTCTTTATTTATACATATGTGGCAAAGGAGGTAAGAAAATAGATCTTGTTAAATGAATATGATTCTGAATATTAGATCCATAGAAAGACAAAAAATGGAATTTAAATAAATTAGAATAAAATGCCTTGTTGATTTCCAAAACCCGGGAGGCATATATCGCTTTTGGTAATATCCTTAAATTATAATCATATAATTTAATTAGCTTTTTCTCTCCACATTTCACCCCCCCCAAAACACTAAATATCCCCATCCCAATGACAGCTCTAGATTTAAAAGTAACTTGGTATCTAATTTAAAAGATTTTTCCCACTTATTCATGCATCTCAATGTCTATAATTATAAAATATTAAAATATTATAAAGTAGTTGAAAATAGCCTACTGGTGTTAGAAAGCACTAATATAGATTTTATTTATATTTTTTGAGAATAAAATAGAAAGCTTGGTAGCAAAATTCCTGCTGCATAAACCATTTTGATTCTTCTCTTCTAAAAATCTTGTTAATTTACACACTGCCACTAAAAACTACTCAAGAACACTGAATTACAAAATATATGAGTTATTTTTTCTGACTAAAATATCTTTGCTCCAAACAAAGAAAACATGAGACTATCTTACAAACATAACTTTCTTGCAGAAAATTCTGAATTTAAATGATTATGGAAAGTTAAGACAGCACATCAGAGTATTGCTATTAACACATTGTTGATGGATTTTCTCCCCATGGAAAGATTTGCAACATATACTCCCTTTCTACTCTCCCTCTTGCTCTAAAGTGGAAGATGGCTTGAGAGGCCCAGACTATAAAACAACTGATTCAGCAGGATAGCTCAGGATGAGATAATTTTATATTGCTATCATGCTCTTTTGATAGCAAGCTCTCATTCTCTTGAGAGAGATTACTCTAAAGCAATATGAATCTGCTTTAGAAGGGAGATGTATTAAAAAATCTTTTTTTGTTTGTTTTATTTTGGTTCATCCACTCTTAATTTTCATGCTATTGAATGTCTTTGGAATCATGATAAGGAGGACCAAAACAGAAACTATAGAAGAAAACGTCTTCCTCTGACATTTTGAACTTGGAGACAGTTGTTTATAAATGAAAATGTGTTAGGGAACCATCAGAAACCAACCTGGGACTTTTTAGGCCCAGCTGCAGAAAGATCATTTTACTCTGGAACATATGACTTCAAAGTCATTTGAATCCCTCAACCAGTACAGGTCATTGCCTCTTGCAGTTAAAATATGATAGAATCCTCACTGCCCGTGCTCAAAGGGTGAAGTGGGGAAAAGCATAGATCATAAGAGACTGTAGGGAAGTCACTGATAGAGGTGAGGAATGAGAGAAGTTTTGCAAAAAATGACTCTGCAGCTTTTCTAGCTCAGGCTTATGATGTTCTGGTTGTGGCCTTTCTTAACATCAAACAGAAAACCTGCAATCTCATTCTGAGAATGCACATGGGGAGCTAACAAGACCTAAATAAACAATGCTCTGTTTGCTCAAATATTTAGCAAATAGCTCAGGGATTACCGCATACAACATCGTTGAGATTTTAGCCAATTCTCAAAGATGTTTTTCTGCTCTACTAATGAAACAATTCATGTATATATAATAGTGCATTGTAATTATTTCCACATGGTTAGCACTTAGACAAAACCTGAGGGAAGAGAGTCAACATTTGATGAAATTTTATCAGAAATCAACATTTATTATATCATCAAAACCCAAATCCAAAGCAGGATAAAGTCAATGGTAGCAATCATTTGATTTGTCAGTACCTATTTTTTCTTCTACTTATTTCTCCTTATCTTTTTCTTTTCCTGATTATGACGTAGGTAGATGGTTGATAAAGTTACAGGAAATAGCACATTGAGTTTTAAAGACAAAAAAAATCTTTCTAAGTATCTAGGGGTGGGTTTGTCAACTTTAGCCATAAATTCTCAGCAGAACATTGTCTGTGATGCAAACATTTGTAGTGGGAGAAACCTCAAAGAAAATTCTTTTGGTTGAGCATCTGGATGATGGGACTGTATCCAAGTTATTATGATTTGCGACTCCAATCTCAAAACAAAGCCTTGTTCTGGGATTATTCCTTCCTGCTTCAGCAATTAATTTACATACTTGAATTTCTACATGAGTTTATAGCTGAATACAAGAGAATAAACACCTTTTCAGTTTTACAATGCATAGTCATTCCATTTAATATGAAGTTGCAGATCTTCTTAAAAAGAATTAGTCCTTTTTACACCTAAATCTTAAATTATGACTGTCTGAGGTTTGGAACCAAGTCATGGTATGGATTATTTTGAGTGACCTCATATGTTTTATGCTTTGGCCAAAATTTAATCTATTAAATAAAAGTTAGTGGTTTAGCATTGAAAAAACTAATGAATATATTTCCATTTGTGATTTTATCCAGTTTAAGAATGAAAGTAAGACTTTGTTTTAGGTCTACAAAAATTGATGTATTTTATTGATTTTATTTTATTTTTTAATTTATTTATTACATTATTTATTTTGTTTTACTTTGCTATCTACCCTGGGGTTCTCCCAACACCTTATCACCTGTGAACCATCATCTTAGTCTTTTGTGCCCCTCCCACCCCCAGATTCCTCCCCTCCCTCTCTCTTGCTCTATGCTTCAATTTCACTAATCTTTAGTTTAGTTTTTCTTGTCTGATGGATTGTTTTCCCTTTGTCCCTCATATAAGTGAGACCATTCAGTATTTCTCTTTTTCTTTTTGGCTTATTTCTGCTAGTATGATTCCTACTACCTCTATCCATGTTGCTGTGAATGACATAAGTTTATCTTTTTTGATTGATCAATACTATTCCAGCATGTACATATACCACAGTTTTCTGAATCATTTGTCTGTTTTGGGGCATTTGGGTTGCTTCCATATCTTGGCTATTGTAAATAGTACTGCGATAAACATTTGAGAACAGGGGTCTTTTTGGATTTGAGTTTTTGTAACCTCAGGTAGATCCCTAGAAGTGGGATTACTGGATTGAATGGGGGTTCCAGTTTCAGTAGTTTAAGGGTCCTCCACACAGCTTTCCACAGTGGCTGGAACAGGTTGCATTCCCACCAGCAGCGTAAGAGTGTCCCTCTCTCTTCACATCTGCACCAATTGCTGTTGTCCATTTTGTTTGATATGGGCCACTCTCACTGGTATAAGATGGTACCTCATTGTGGTTTTGATTTTCATTTTCCTGATGATTAGTGATGCTAAGCATTTTTTATATGCCTATTGACCATTTATGTTCCTCTTTGGAGAAGTATCTTTTTAGATCTCCCATTTTTTAACTGACCCCCAGAAGAAGGCAGGGGCAGCCATACTAATAGCAGGCAAGTCAGACTTTAAGCTAAAAAAGGTGAGAAGAGACAAAGAAGGACACTACATAAGAGTAAAAGGTTAATATACTACAAGGACATAACAATTATTAACATATACTCACCAAATAAGGGAGCATCAGAATTCATCAGACAAATACTAACAGCACTGAAAACAGTCATTGGCAAAAAGCACATACGTGGGTAGGTGATTTCTGCACCTCACTCTCACCAAAGGACAGATCAGCAAGACAAAATCTAAGTAAGGACACAAAAGCACTAAATGAAGATCTTGACCAAATAGACATAATAGATATTTACAGGACAATACACCCCCCCCAAAGAAAAAGGAATACACCTTTTTCTCAAATACACATGAATCATTCTAAAAAATCGATGACATATTAGGATATAAGACAAACATTAATAAATACACAAAGATTGAAAAGAAAACTCTTAAGTCATTCACTCATTCATTTGGTAATTATTAATTCAATGCTTACTGGGTACCAGGACTGTTTTGGGCAACAGAGACAGAGAAGTAGGCAGAACACAGTCCCTGATTGTTGTTAAGATTACATTTTGAAGGAGTCTATACATTTATTTTTAGGGTGTTTGTGAATATATATGTATATATATATATGCATGTGTGTATATATATATATATATATGGACATATATGTATAATGCTATATATATATATGCCCATTGGGGAGGAAAATAAAGGAGTTAAAAATGAGATATTGAAAGTGAGTACTGGGAGGAATTCTTACATGGGGTATCTGGGAAGTCTTTAACTCTAACATGTAAGGGGACACAAATTAAAGGTGGGAATGAATCATGAAAATTTCTGGAATGTAGAACAGTCTGAAGGAAGATGAAGTCAAAGATCTACTAGTAAAGGACTAAATTTGCCTTACTTGAGAATATCTAGAAAATTAGTGTTGCTGGAGTAAAGTGAGAAAGTAGAGAGAGGAAAGAAATAAATTTTGAGCAAAAATAGAACCAAATCAAGAAGAGCTTTATAAACTAGGATTTGGATTTTAGGAAGCATGATGAGAATCACTAAAAAATTTAGAAAAAGAATGTTTAATGGTGAAGGATTTTACAAGTCTCTCTTGGCTGTTTTGTGGAAGATTAATTGTAAAAGAGAATAAGGATATTAGTGGGAGTCAACTAGTAGGTTTTGTGTCAGTACTGACAATGATGGTATATATTAGAGTTTTGAGAACTAGTTTAATTCTAGATATAGTTCAAATCCAGGAATGACAGAATTTTTTCAATAAATTAGGTAGTTGTATGAAAAGTTAAGAATTTGAAGATGATTCTAAAGTAGGTGGAAGAGTGGTGGCTGATGAAGCAAGAGGGTTAACTGAGAGACCACTATGTAGGGCTTTGAAGACCATAAGATATTGTTCTTTTATTCTGAGTAAAATGTGAAATCATTTCAAGGTAATTTGAAGAGTGCAGTGATAGATTCTGTCTTAGTTTCAAAGTCTCATTCTGGCTGCTTTTTGAGAATATACTGGAAGGCAGTAAACTTAGAGCAAGGAGACCTTTTGGGGAGCTATTGCAATAACCAGATGACAACTAAGGGTAGCTGGGGTGACTGAGCAGTGAAAGGGACAACAAATGGCCAGAACCTGGATATGCTTAGAAGATGAGTCCTCTTGACTTTTTTAAAAGTTAGGGAATAATGATTAGGGGCCTGGAAAGCTGGCAAAGTGGAGGTGTCATTGACTGAGGGAAGCCTGATTTGAGATGGAGTTAGGGAAGATCAACAATTTGGTTTTAAGCAGTTTAGGTTTGAGATGCCAAGAAGATATCAATGTGAAGAAACTGGCAGTTAGAATTCAAGTCAGAAGCTCAGGATAATATTTTGAGCTGGAGATAGATATTCTTAGATGGACATAAAAGCTCTATGTTTAGAACCATGCACAATGGATGAGGTCACCTAGAGAATAAGTAGAATTAAAATAGAAATAGAATAGAGGTAGAAATAGAAAGAGGTCAAAGACTGAGCCCTTGGGCAATTCAACAGCATTAAGAAGTAGATAAAAGAGGAAGAAGATCAAAGGAACCACAGAGGTTGGGAAAGCAATGGATTTATGGTCAACTAAAGAAAAGTGTGTTAGAGCAAGAGGCTGTGATAATGGCTGCTGGAAAGTCAGTGTGTGAGGACTGATAACTGGATATAGCAATGTGAGGATTTTACTTTAAAAGGAGTAGTAGGGGAGAAATATTTGGAGAATATGGGGGTTCTAGGGGCAGAAAGATTGTTCCCTAAAGTGAGGCACACTAGATGATAAGCAGATAGAGACTGAGGCCAACGGGCAGGGCAAATACACTGATCTCTGTAACTACTTTTCTTGTTGGTCATATGCAGTTAAGTTCTTGAGAAACCAGAAGGGATAATGAATCATTTATTTTCTTAAAGATTAGTACTTAATCATTTCATTAAAATATTGTATTCAAAATCAATTTCATATTTCCATGTTAAAGCTTCTGAAAACTCATCTTGCCAAAAGAAATATGGATCCCTTCTAGGGTTTTTATGACTCAGAGACAAAGGATATCTTTCTTTTTATTGAATTATTTGTGTTACTGAGACTGGGTATGCTCTAAATCTCATATGGTAATAAGTTAATATTTATTGTAGTGCAAGCACAATAATGCAGTGTTTGGCATCAAGTTAACTATAAAAATAATTGGATTTTATATATACCATCCCGAAAGAAAGGCAAGGATTATGATTACACAAATACTTTGTAAATAATAATACATTCCCTTGTGCTCGCTGAGAAACAGTTGTTTTATATTTAACTCTTGTTTGTACTGCCTACTTTCCATTAAGTAGATCACCAGAGTCAAGCTGACCCTTTGTGGAATGAAACATTGCATGTTTCTCTTTTCTTAGTTAGACTCCATGGTTAGGTACAAAATATAATTTCTTTCATAAATGAAGGCATTTAATGATTCTTGTAAGTCTTGCAATTGGTAAATTGCAATATCTATTTGCTATTGGTAAATTACAGATATCTGTTCTGATTCTCACTTTATTATTTCTAGTGCAAATTTTAAGGCAAAAATTTAAAGACATTTTTATATTTCTAAATATTCTCCAGACACATTCCTCCAGGTGTATCACATTTCTCCAGATATATACAACTTTATTCCTCTTGTTATTTCACACACTTTACAATATGAAATTGATCATGCACTATTTTAAAATTAAACTTATTTTTACATGAAAAAATGTGTTTACTCTCTTATAAACATCTCATTTGAAATACCTTTAAAAACAAAACACTGAGTAAACATTTTGAACAATAGGGGATTGTACAACTTAGTTACCAAACTAAATAGATGCTTTTTAAAGAAACATCTGAATGTGCAATAACTATTTAGACCTTCAGATGAAGAATGTCACAAAACATTCTTTCCAAAAAAATCTCTTTGACTTAGTTGGTTTGCTTTTTCTTCTAGCTTAAAAGCAGGCATATACCTTTTAAATCCTTGTAATGCAATTAAATATCCTTTTGGTTCTTAAGACTCTCATGCAGATTTGGGACACAAATTAGTCTAAGCAATAATGAAATTTTTGCAAATGTTGATGGTTAACAACTTTAGACCATAAATTCCATCACAGATATAAAGTATAAAAGGCTCTGATATTTGAGAATCTATCATTTGCATATGCACTTTCTTCAGCCCTACCCTTTTCTTTAGATTTATGTTTCTCCTTCTTTTATCTTATGAAGTAGCAGAATGGAGACTTGTTTCAAGAGTTTTGTAATCTATATACTTGTTTTGTTAAGACATTGCTACCAAATCCCCTTAATCAGTTAATTCCATTTTAAATGTATTTTCCTATTTATAGTATCCAAAGCAGAATTGAGATATTAAGAAACTACTTGATTTCCTAGCATTCTACTGGAATATATACCCATAAAATCTTGAGATATTATCACGCACCAATTATGAGCCAAATATCATGCAATTTTCTGAAGACAAAAGAGAGAAGACACAGTATTTCCTTAATGGAGTTACAGGATAGTGTTATTTTATTTTTCAAATGTGACCAAAGATGAGGCCTAGATCACTTTTCTTACCTTTTGCACACCATGGAGTTATGATTTTTGTCCCTTCTTTCAAGAAATCTAAAGAGGACAGATCAATGAGAGCCAGATGAGTTAAGTTTGCATGCAGAACCAGAACTGAAGGACAACTGGGGGACGAAGATTAGGCTCAAGTGCTTGGACTGCAGGAAATTACAGTCAGCTTTGTTACAATGCTTGTTCTAAATACATGAATGTGTTTCAACATAATGGATGGTATATGACATTAGGGAACAATTGAAACAGAGCATTTTGTGTTTGCTTCTGCTTGGTTTCACCCACATGAAATACTAAGTGAAAGCAGCAAATTACACCATCAGAATCATAAGTGTATGATTACGTAAAATACACACCTCAAATATAGTGGGGATCTTAGTTCACCACAGCGTTACAAATCATACCCATTCATACCTACTGTTCTAACTTCCCTCCACTGCAGTCAATCCGTCATCTTCAAACTAACTCATGAGCAGATATACTTGCTAG
>PVHY01007719.1:0-13382 GCA_004024945.1 Uropsilus gracilis | reverse complement strand
CATTTTGTAAGAAAGACCAAAATTGGGGGCAAAAATAACTTGGGAAGGAAAAAGCATTTTGTGCCCTAGTATTGTAGACTCTGCATTACCTTCACAGTATTTGGAAGACAGAATTAGAGAACTTAAATGATATCAACATCACTGTTCTGGAGAAAAAATAGAAAAGTCAGAGAATGGGAGGCTGAAACCAAAATCAAAGTATGACTGTTAAACATGTTATCTTGTTGGTCTGGGATATTCCTGGCCTGACCTAAGTGGTTTCCTGGGGACTCATTTAAAATCAAGTGTGTATATACATATATTAATTTTTTTATTATTTATTATTTCTTTATTTTATTTTTTATCATTATCTACCCCAAGGTTCTCCCACCACCTTATCACCTATGAACCATCATCTTAATCTTTTGTGCCCATTACCCTTGATTCCCACCCCCCCTCATGCTCTATGCTTCAATTTTGCTAAAAATTAGTGTTAATTCTTTTTTTTTTTGGGGGGGGTCTGTTTGATTGTTTTCCCTTTGTGCTTCATATAAGTGAGGCCATCCAGTATTTCTCTCTCTCTTTTTTTCTCTGACTTATTTTTGCTAGTATGACTCCTAGCTTCAGTCTTCTCTGAAGAGATACTTCAGTCAAGAAGAGATGAGCCACATATTAAAAAAAACTAAGAAAATAAACAACAACCAAGAATACTCTAGTCTCCAAATGTGTAAATTTGACCACTACAGAATCAACTCCTTAGCCTGAAGATGAGTGGATAGATGAACTGTTTAGTTATGCTGAGAACAATGAGAAATTCCCAAATATGATTTTAAAATTACCTCATTCTCTAGGTTTCCAAATAAGACCATAGACTAAAAAGACTAGTGTAGTTGTCTGCCAAATGAATAGGTGGTATCTATGAATAGCTTTTGAAGAAAGGAACAATGAGCCTGACCTAACTTTCCCAGATAAAAAAGAGACAGTTTAGCAAAGGATAAAGTTTGTTGTTCCTGATGAGTTCTAAAGAAGACAAGAACTATCTCCATTGTTACCTAGATGGTGTTATTGGACAGATAATGTTGCAATATTAATAATATGTTCAAAAGTCAGAGTAAATGTTGCTGAAAGTTGTCTTTTTTAAATTGGTAACTGACAAGTATAAAAGAGGGTGAGTGAGTAATATGTTTCTCACTAAAACTTTCCTTGGCTGCGTTTTGACCCTTCCTGCTGAGCCTGAGAAACCTGAGCTCTGTTTTTATCTTAGCCTTCTTGGTTTTTAATCAAATCATGAAGTTGAGAAATGTGACAGGAAGTTTTGTAGTTTTTTCTTCCTTGTGCTTAGCATAACTCATTTAGATCAGATGTGCTTATCATATATTTTTCATTCCTATTATATAGTTCATAATTCATTAATTAAATAATTTATTTATTTTTGTAACTTTTTGTTTTGTTGTTGTTGCATGGAAGCCTCTTTCCTGGCAATTTTCCCCTTGGTTTTGAGGCACATTTTCACCCTACTGGCCTTCAGTGATACTGTACCTAACTAGATCTTCTGTGTGCTACCAGGCAGAATGGAATTTAAAATATAACCAAAATCTTAAAATCAGTTCAAAATCCTACAGTGATAATATAAAGAATTTCATTTAAAATGTGGAAGATTATATTAACACATATTAACCTCTGTTCTTAAGGCTGAATAAATGACAGTTCCAGTTTTATTTTCAGAAAAGGACTCAAGGAAGAAGAAACAGAATAGGAGAATCAGCAAACTGCAGAATCTTAAAGATCTGGAATCTTAAAATAACCCTCTTTAGTACTAGACCTCACGAGTGTTGAGTGTTTCTCAACTTCCTACATGAACCCCCAAAGTTCTTGCACTTACACTTTTGCCCCTGGGAACTGCCAGGCAGTTGGTGCTAAGAGGGGAGATGGGCAGGGAGCTTCTAGTCCACCACTGCTGTTGCTGACATCCTTCTTTTGGCCATCTCCCTTACTTGAAGATGTACCTCATTCGGTGGCTAATTCCAGAGCCCTTCGGATGTTTGCCTTAGGAATCAGTCTTTTCTGGGAAATCTCACTAAACCAGTGGAGAAAAACATACAGACACGACACTTTTCAAACAAAAAAATTTCAGCAGAAAGCTCACAGTTAATGAACCACATCAGATGCATGAATTGCCCATTCAGTTTTTAGTTTTTGACATAAATTACTCAAGATCAATTATCTGAGAAAAATTTTTTTATAATAAGAAAGAACAAAATAAATAGAGAGTAGTAACTTGATAGAAACCAAGATCATGGAGGGAGGAATAAAAAACTTATTTTAGGAGAAAGATGAAAGCAGATATTGTATTTATCCAATGAAACCAGATTCTGCATAAATAGGGAAATCAGTGAACTTTAAAAAAAGCCTAGAAAATAAGAATATGATAGAAGTGAAAATTCAACAGGAATTACTGGAGAATCAGAGAGAAAAAGAAAATATATTAATTTTAGCTTGTGAATTCTAACAACTGAATATTAATAACTGAATAAATAGGAAAAGAAAATGGGAGAGGAAATATCCAAGGGGAAAATATTCCAGCTATCACCCAGAATTCTAGAATATGAATTTGTGGATGAAAAGGGACCATTGAATCTACTGAAAAGTCCATTAAAATAGAACCACATCAAATAATTACTTGTGGATTTCAGATACCGAGGCAAAAATAAGTACAAATACTTTCCTCATGAAGGGTTCATTTTTGATTCCAGATTTTCCATAAGTAACACTGGAAGCAAGAAATCAGCAACAATATCTTTAATATCTGGAGAGAAAATGATTTATGATGGAGAATAAGGATATTTTCAAACCAAGACTTTGTAAAATGTGCTTCCTACACAGATGTACTTTTAAAATGCAATTGAGAATATGTGGTACTAAAATATTATGTAAGTTAACAATGAAGAAGACTCAAGATACAGGCACAAGGGTTTCAACTTTCAGTTAGTGGTGAAGAACCATTTGGGGAGAGGTTCCAGGAAGAAGCTGTTCAGAGCAGAACTAAAACAAACTGTCTCCAGTGAGAGATTTGATTGGGTATCTCAAGTGCTTAAAGCTGCTTAGAGAATGTTTAAACACTTGAAAGAAAAAATTGTTGATAAATCAGTCTTAGGTATGTGCAAAACAAGGCTACTAAAAACATGACAATTATTAATTTCAGGTGAAACAGTAATATTGTACAAGGACCCATCATTTACACACATGACCCATCATTTACACACATTACCCATCATTTACATACATGACCCATCATTTACATACATGCAATTTGGCAAATATCAATAGTCTAATATCTTTCAAGCACCTTTATCTATAATGATGAAAGCAAACACCAAACTAAAAAAAAAATGAAAAAACCAAAAAAAAGAAAAAAAAAAGGACATGCTGTTTAGTCAGAATTCTGCCCAAGTAATTTTCTTTTTTAAGAAGTCTGACATTAATCTTTTAGCTAATCTGCCAAGATTGTGGATTTATTTTTAATGGATTTCTGTGGAAAAGAACATTAAAGTGAACATGCTCCCTAGAATTTGAGTGAGTAAATTGTTTCTCAACAAAAGAGATTTATAATGAAAGAATGATTTGCTGATCTGCTAGTGAAAATGGCAATGGTTATTTTGAAAATTGAGATTTTGGAAAGTTTCATGATCCCAGAGCATCTTCAGATGGTGAATCCTACCATGAAATGGAGTATATAGCATCTGTGTCTGATATTTGGTGCTTTGGAACACCAGCACCTGTGTACTTATAAATGAAATGATTTTCTGCTCCTAAATATAAATTCATTTGATCTGATGAATCACAAACAGAAATGTGCAACCAAGACAGGGAAAAAAATGTCATAAAATTCAGACATAACTTTATATGTGGGTTGTTTCTATGGTTAAAAAACCTTTAGTATACTAAATTATTTGTATATATCATGCCTAAGTTTATTAAGGGAAGTTACTGATAAACATCTGTCCTGTTTTTTTCAGGTATTTGAAGTGATACTTGTGCAAGGAACACTGATTCTCCTTTATCCAAATTTGATTTGATGTCACTAAACTTCAAATCCTGTTACAAACTGCCAAATGCACTAACTCTTGTCTTTGGGAGTCTGAAAGCCAATTTTCCCTATGTAATTTCAAGTTCATCCCGAGAGAGGATGAGAGAGATGGAAGGCGGGTGAAGCAGGGACGGGCAACAGGTGTCTGGAGACGTTTTAGGTATTGAGTTAGACAGCAGCAACGCAGAGGAAGAGGCAGAGAGCGTTCTGGATTCCTTGAGATTTCCCATTTAGTTGCTTGTGAATATGTATGGCTATTTTCTGCACTAACAGCTTTGCTGATGCCATTGCTCCATCTTTCACCGTGTAGAACCTAATGATGTGCATTCAAGAATTCAGTAATTAGGCTTGGGAGTTGGAGGGACAGAGTGGACATTTCCCACACCCCTTGAGATTCTCTTGTGCTTGTCAAGAAGCTACTTCATGTTATATAGATTAGTAGGAGAAAATAAGAAATTTAATCCCATGTATATATGCAGATGTAAATTCTGAAGTAGATAACTGAACATGAGGGTTTTATCCTAAGTGTAATAAGCAGTCTGTTCTTGATGCTAATTGTAGTTTAAGCACCAGAGTCACCAATCTGCATAGGCTCTTTAATTGTTCTAGCACACAGACAAACCAGGCAGGGAAGTGCAGGGTCAGGGTGGGGTCTGGGGGGCTGGGAGGTAGGCAAGCTCGCCAGCCTCTGAGGAATCTTCACACTCTTTCTCTGGCCTCTCTTTGGTATTCTCTTGTTCTCTCCGTGTGCTCTTTCATGCTCATGCTTTCCTTTCCATGCTCTTTCTCTGCTCCCCATGCTCAATTGTGCTCTCTTTAGCCTTTCTTTCCTAGGCCCAGGTGTGCACACTTGCACATGTATATACCCACTGGATCGCACAATCATGGGGACGATACAACACCACAGGTGCTGCTTACACAGGCTAATGGAGAAAACTAGCTTACTTACCCTACACTAAGCTGAGGAATGGGATGGGAACTGGAGTTCTGAGGAGAGAGGAGGGAGACTCATGTAATGAGTAGAAGGTGACACATGGCAAAGATAAGATGGTCCGTATCAAGATGTTTGCTCTGCTTATAAATAGATTTAGCTGAGAGAAAAGTTCTTTCTGGATATAAACCTAAATCTGAGCAATACCCTCAATTTTCATTCTTCTAGGAAGTTAAGGGAATGTCAAAACATTTCTTTTGAGGCAGCAGGGCTTTGATTAACCCTGACTTGAAATAATTCACATGCCAAAGTGGCACTTGTGAGAAGACCTTTGACAATGGATCAGAAAAGTTTGCCTTTTGGCAAGTCTGTTTCCTCCCCTGTAAAATGGTGTAAATAATGGTGCACTGCTTCAGAGATCAAGTTTGATAATGCACAAAATGTGCTCAGCAATTTCACCAGCATGAAGTAAACATTCAATAAATACTAGACAAACTATGGTCAGCAGGATGAGAAAGTTCATTTCCTTTTGGCTTGTTTTCTCACATCTGTTTGTGGGAGAGAATGTGAGTAACGTTTTATGCCTTGGCAATTAGCTTAGTGATATTTCTAAGTGAGAGTCAGGTTATTTTCACCCCTGGTGAAACCAGCAAGAATGATGCAGAGAGAAGTGGAGTGTGGTCAGGGAAGGCAGCCATCACAGCCAGGAGGTCCTGCGTGCTTGGTCAGTCCCTGCTCAGTCCCCTGAGGGGAAGACTGTGAGGCACCTTATGTGCCCTAAGGGCATAAAACACACTGGAAATCACATTATTTCATTTCATTTCAGTTTAGTTCCATTCAATTCAGTTTATTTTAGTTCATTTCATGCTTCAGTCAGTTGAAGAATGAAACTAGATACAAAAATAGCACAAATTATCAGAGGGTTCTGATCTTAGACAATTGTGGTTTGGAGAAAAATAAAGTCTGCTCATCAGTCTAATTTTTCAATTTTGTTTGAATGTATATATTTATACTCACACACACATAAAGATATGTGAAGAATAAAATGGTCAAGGTGTATCAGTCACTAAATCATAAAAAATTATTTTTACAAAGTGATCAAGCATAAAGAATTTTCCAAGAGGAGTCTATATACTCACCAAGGGAATTCTTTATTTCTTCTTTCTATATATTGTCTTTTCTAGCTTGTTTGTGATTATTGAGTTCACTGTAGTAGAAAAAGTAATAATACTATATGCATTGTATTAAAGCTATTAGAAAAATTGAATAACTACAATAAAACAAGAAGTTAAATATGGCTAAGGATAAAATTAGACTTTTAGTGGCCAACTTAACATATACACACAGGTTGATTTTTAATGGTGACTTTTTGAAGTTTACATCATGACACAATACAGTATTATTTCAATAAATAAGTAATTAACTATCTGATCCATATTTTCAATATCAAGGAAATATTGTCTTTGTTTTGAAGATGTAATTATGTGTATGTACATCCGTTTTTCCTAAACCACTAGGAAGAAAAATGCACTTTAACATAGATTTATGTACCTCAGGTCCTGGGAGATAAATAATAATCCTGACATGAAAGGGTCAGAGTGTTCATCAGACCCCTGAATCAGGGTGACTCTCAAGCAGCTGGTGCCAGAATGATGCAGGAGAGATTCAGGGCATCTCAAGTGCATACACACAGTCAGGATCAGCCAGCACAAGGCTTTGAGGGGCTCAGCCAACTCTCAGTCAAACATTAAGCTTGCAAAAACCTAATGAGATACAGATCACTAGGGACAAACCTATGTGCTGAGAAAATCAGATGTATTGATTCACAGAGAGGCAGGGCCTATCAAAGGAGCCCGATAATGGCGCTTGACAAGAGAAAGTTACTTTTATAAGGTTTGGTTTCTCAGTGTGAGAAGGTCCAAGGAAAAAGTGGGGATCATGTCTAGATGCTGTTTCTGAGATGGGATTAGTTAAATGAGATTAACTAGGGATTATGGTGGGTCAGGAGGTTGGCTTGGGTCTCCCCAGTAATAGAGGAGTTATAGCAATGTGGGCTTGTGTCATTGGCAACGAAACAGTAGTTACTCAAGAGGAGGTATTTTGCAGCTGCCTCCGAACACTAGGAGAAGCCATGCCTCTTGCTGATTATACAGCTAGATTTAGGTGTCTGTCCTCCTTGCCTGATGAGCAGCAGGTCTCTGTTTCTTTTTCAATCTGAATTGATTTTCACTTTTTCAGTTCTGGACAAGTTTTCTCTCTCTGTAATACCTATTCATCCATCTATGGTGAGGTTTTATACATATATATACACACAGAAATGTATATTTGTAAAAATAATAAATATACAATAAAATTTATATAAAATATGTAAAATTTGGGTTGATAATCTTAGTTCATTCAAAACTCAAATTCAATGCTAAGAGGGCCTACAAGTTTCAGATAAAAGAAAATATCATTTGTAAACTGAACAGATCCAGTGAGTTGGAACTGAATTTGTAGACTTTAGTTCATTGTTTAAAAAAATTAGTAAGTTCATTTTCTTTGATGTGTTAGTGAGGGAAGGATGGTGATAGTCTATAGGAAAGTTCAAGATTAAACATTCTCTCTCTTCCAGGAAAATCTTTCTGCAATCTTTCCTGCAGTTTTAGGGCAATTACAGAGAGCAGTTCACACTTACTCAGACTACCATTTAGTTACTGTTATTAAATAAAAGAAAGAAAGAAAGAAATTTACCCACCTCACAGGTGTTGTCCATACACTGAGACTGAATTTATGTATTGTTCCACTTCCTGACACATCCAGAGATTGCATGACATGGTGGAAGTATGGTAATTATTTCCCTGTCGCTAGATGGGAATCTTGGTGATGGATGGAGAAACTTTATTGGCAATTTATAAGTTGCGTGACCAATATGTTTCTCTGGGAATAGATAAGTGTCTTGTTTTGTCAAAACCCTATTATTCTGATTTATTTGGTTGACTTTTATGTTGTCAAAGAAGTTCTATGATAGATTGGGGTGAATTCAATTTTATTTATTATTTACTTATACTCATGTTCAAGAATTAATGTGTTGCCTAAAAGCCACCTGGAGTGAATACATTAATACCTCTTTCTTTTGTCTGTACTTTCACAATTATTTGGGGTCTTTCTGAAAAGTGGCTGCAGTTATTTTGAGTTGATCATATGTTCTTTCAGTGCAACTGTGTTTTAAGTTTGTGGGATGAATTTTTCTTGAGCCTTTTCTGAAAAGCAGCAGCAGGGCTATCACTGTCATCATTTTAGTCACAACCAACTATTATTTCTGGTATTATAGATTCATTTAGACGGATGTAGCTCTGGCGCTCCAGGGACCTAAAATAAAAAAGAAGACCATCATGGTAAAACAGATACTTTAAGATAACAATTATATAAATGCATGGAAAATTATATATACATAGTTTAATGACAAACTTGCAAAATTAAACAAAGAGAATTGGAGGTTTATAAATTTTGGTTTCCAAATATTTGTTTCAATTTTTAGCATTTAAAATACACTCATGTTTTTTTATGCATTCCTCCCCCACTTGCTTTTACTGTGTTTGGATTATTTACATTCTCAAATTTTATCTTGCCTGAGCACAAACAGGCAAAGATATAATTCTTAGCCTCCTAGAATAAAGGTAAAACATAGGCGTTGCAGTTTAAGTTTAATCTCTGCTTTAAAAAGTAAGCATATAGGAAGCTGTATATACACACATATGTATATCACATTGACATCTGCTATGTACTGTATTTTATAAATTAATGTGAAATATGCATTATGAGAATTGTTACCTATACATCCTCTCCTTAGTTTCAAGGATTACTGCAGAGAAGTCTTCACACCTAGATTCATTCAAGCCAGATGTTTAAACTATATATCCTGAAGCAAAAAATTGCTTGGTCCAAATTAATCTTAGAATGAATATAAAACAAAGCTTTCAAATATAAAGAGACTCCTGCAGTTAACCACATGCAAATCTGATACATTTTTTCTGAAATGAGTTAGCAAAGACTGTCTCCTTGACTAGAGTCTATGCCGGTTCCTGTGAATTTTCAACTAGGTCTTGCTTTAGGATGTCCATGTTTTTCTCTGCACTAAACAGTTTTAAGAAGGATCCCACTAAGTGGGTGTAATTAGAATCTTTCCTTCCCCATATCTGATCTCCATTGATGTCTAATAGGTTCTCCATCCTTCCCATCTGCCAGCTGCTGTCTGTGCACACTGTCCTGCTTTTAGCAAGAATTCTGTCTTTGGTTTGGCCAGGAATCTCCCCTCACCTCTGTAGTCTCCTCTGACTAACCTCCCCTCCACCCCCTCAAGTATACCACCCTTCCTCCTATTCACCCTCACCCTGTGCTTGGCTAGCCCACTAACCCATGTGTTTATTCTTGAATTCAGTCCCCCCACCTACTGCAGACCTCATTGAAGTGATTTCTATAGTCATCAGTGTCCCCCACTCTTTAATTAAGCCTTACTATTTGGAACAAGTCATGGAACAATTTGTTCTTTATAGAAATAGTCTAACTGGTTTAGGTAATGACTAAACAAATTCTCTTTTATGCATTTTTTCCTTAAATATGCTTAATAAAGTGTACAAGTTTAAGTAGAATTAGTACATTGTGGTGTAGGTGTTTTATAGTTTTTGTCATTATGACTAATTTACTTAACTAATACATTCCTCTATCATTTTTTTCTTGTGACCTCAGGAAAAGTTGGTATTAATGCCTAGGAAAGAGAAGTTTAGAGAATTATTTGGTTCTCCAATGTGTCCTGATAACTCAATAAGGATTCTGCCTATTTTAACTTAGCCTTTGGGCATCATATGTAATTCTCTGTTTACAGGGATAAAATGAAATCTGATATAATCCATTTTGTATGAGTTGAATATATAGAGGACAAGTATTTGCTGGTTATTAGAGAAAAATAGCATCTTTTAAATGATGGTGTGATTTCTGTATTTATGGACTCACAACTGCAGTTCATTTATCACATGCTAATTTGATAGCTTGGGTTATCCCTGACAGCAATGATGTCCAGAAAACCAAGAGGTGAAAGAAGAAAACTGTTTTCAGTGAACATGAGACTATAAGATGATATATGACGCCATGAGGTTAGATCAAATCTACCCATGTGTTTGTATGTATCTGTAGAAAGAGAAAAAAAGAGTAAAATACAATAAAAATAATCCATTACTATCAAACAGTCATTAAGTAAGAAAATATGAGAATTGAACTTTTGAAACATGGAGGTAGCAAGGAATATCAAACCACTAAATTTTATAAATGAAGAAAC
Organism: Uropsilus gracilis; assembly: GCA_004024945.1. Lineage (NCBI taxonomy): Eukaryota > Metazoa > Chordata > Mammalia > Eulipotyphla > Talpidae > Uropsilus > Uropsilus gracilis. The sequence goes on along the minus strand of PVHY01007719.1, from coordinate 3,071 downwards.
AGCATCTCGGAATGGAAATGACTGATTAAGACCACTCCAACTGAATGAAGATGGAGCTTAATGATTAAATAATCACAACACCATTTCTCCTTTTTCTCCTCTCAAGAGTCACTGCCATTCATAGACATGCATCTTCTTAACTATCACTGAATTTCTAAGATTGTAGTTATTTCTCTGGGAATGTTCCTTTAATATTCTTTGTATTGAAGAAACACACACACACACACACACACACACACACACACACACACACACACCACTTATTGTCTCTCTGAATGGCCAGTTCCTTGCAGAGGGTATGGATAGCTGTTCCTGTTGCTGCTTACCTGGTGATCACAGATGCTCATATGGCTTTAAACAATGTCAATAGCTGGTGTTCCTAAGATGTCAATGAAAAATATGACACTCCTTTAAATATCTTACTGTGTTTCTAAGTGACCCCTTGAGATTCAACTCAGCTGTCCTACAAGACAATTCAATGTGACAAGTTCCAAACCAAAATCTTATAACACCTAGTCTTGATCCTTACCCATATCTCCGTTTCAGTAGCTGCATTCTTGTATTTATTCTATTTTGCAAACTGGAGTCATCCTTAACTCTTGCACACTTCTGTCCAATCTGACCTTTCTAGTCACCTTCATTGTTATTATCCTTCCCAGTCATTGACATCTATTCTCTAGACTGTTGAAAGGGACGTCATCTGGTTTCCTGTTTCTCTCTGGCTTCCCCACTGTCCATTCTCCACACAAGAGCAAAATAACCTTCTTAAGTCTCAAATCAGAGCAGTTACTACCTTCTTTAATTCCTCAGAGATTTGCATCTTAGAATAAAGTCAAAACTCTTTACCATGAACTATAATGGCTATTATTGCCTTTTCTCTGCTCTCTTTGGCCAACATACAATAACCTTTCCAATAACCTTAAGCTATCCTGTGCCTGTTTTGGTCTTTGCTGTTCCATTTGCCTGGAATGCTCTTCCTTCAAATACATACCTGACTCCCTTCTTCCCTACATTGAGTCTTTTTCTAAAGATGTCTTCAAGGAGCCATCCCTCTCACTTTCTCTAAAGAGATATGTCCCATCAGTTTTTAACCCATTCCCTTGTTTATCTGTTTTCTTATATTTTCCACTTTCCGAGACATGTTTTACATGTATTTTAATTTTTCTTCTCCAAATTCCATTAGAAAGTAAGCCACCTGAGGACAGAAGCCTTTTCTGTTTTGAACACTGTTGCATCCTCAGTATCTTCAATAATCTTGCCATATAGTTAGTAGGTACTCAATGATGATTTATTAAATAATGTCCATTTTAAAGTGCCAAAATTGGAACAAGAGTAGAATTTCTAAAAAGAGTTAAGAAACAGAAAATAGTACTCTCCTTGGTCTTTAAGAAGACCATGATTCACGTTCATCCTCTTTTTTCTCTTAGTGCCATTTTTTCTCTGTCTCTCATTCACCAGTTACCAGCCATCACAATTGAATTAAGGAACAGTAGTTTGTCCTGGTGATTTATTTGTGATGTTCTTAATTTAACTGCACTACATCCTCATTGGTCATATTTATATTTCCTATAGCTTTTATTTAAAATCTATTAAAATTAAAAAATATAATGACCATGAGAAAAATCCAAACAATTGATGTAATATAGCTACAAGTGGAATTTGTTAATGTATTGATAGTGTTTGTCTATGTACATAAAATTGTTGATTTGAGTTTTAAAATGGTAAGAAGTGCATATATTGATACAAATTTCCTAAAACCGCTACAAATTCTTAAGTTATAGGTCCACTAGAAGCAGCTTTTATCCTATTTGATTTTGACCCTGATTCTTGATAGGGAGCTCATAACAACTTGAGAATATTTGGGACTCTGTCAGGTCTTTTGTTCCAAGTGAAGTGCCTGGTAGTAGGCTTCTGACTAGAGTCTGGTTACCAAATAGACCAAGGCATAATCAGAAATCAGGGACTTCAACTATAATCCCATTTCTTAGACTGGGGAGGGAGACTGAAGATAGAATTACCAACTGAATATGCCTATGAAAGGAAGTCTCCATGGAAGCTCCGCTAATTAAAAGCAATACAAAGACTACTTTTCAATTTATATTGTGTATTTGGAAGTTCCCAAACATTCTTCACAGAGATAAGGGAGAGAAAAAAAAAAGGGTCAGAAATCCATCTTTAATAGGAGGCCTAAATTCCCAGATACCAAATCCAATAGATACTGAAAATAAAATGGTATCACTCCTGAGAAAAGATCCCACATTTAGGGCTGTTTTAGTTTAGTAAACATGGACATATGCTGGGAGGGTGAATCATACCATGTTCACCCATTGGACAGAAGTTCCTGCCTGCAGGACCCTCCCAGACTTTGTCCTATGTCTCTCTCCACCTGGCTGTTCATTTACATACATTATGAAATCCTTTTGTTATCTGGTAAACTTGTGTTTCCTTGAGTTCTATGATCTGTTTTAGCAAATAATCAAATCAGAGCAGGATCAGGTCATGGGGACCTCTGATTTGTATACAACTTAGAAGTTGTGGGTAAACCAAGGGACCTGCTACTTTTGATCAGAAAATGAAGTGGAGTCAGCCTCTGGGACTGAGCTCTTACCTGTGGGATCTGATGCTCTCTCCAAGAGTAGTGTTAGAATTAAATTATAACCCAGCAATTGCTCTCTTGGGAATCTACCCAAAAGAGACCTATATGTGGGTACAAAGGGACACCTGTGCTCGGATGTTTTCTGCAGCACAATTTATAATCACAAGGACATGGAAGCAACCTAAATGCCCCAAAACAGATGACTGGATGAAAAAAATGTGGTACATATACACAATGGAATTCATCAATTATATGTGGTACATATACACAATGGAATATTACTCATCAATTAAAAATGACAAATTTGATGACTTTATAACAACATGGATGCACTTAGAAGGAATCATATTAGCAGAAACAAGTCAAGAAGAAAAAGACAGAAACCAAATGATTTCACTAACATATGGGATACAGTGAAAAAATAAACAAAAGACTTGGGGAAAAGTCAAAACAAGCTAAGCACCAAACTGAAGAG
>PVHY01007718.1:45000-65686 GCA_004024945.1 Uropsilus gracilis | reverse complement strand
CCTTTCCCTCCTGCCCATAGTTGTGTGTTTCAGTTTGGTGCTTAGCTTGTTTTGTCTTTTCCTCATGACTTTTGTTTACTTTTTTTCATTATGTTCCATATAACTAATATATGGAACTAAGAAACCATTTGACTTCTGTCTTTCTCTTTTTGACTTGCTTCTGCTAGTATGATTCCTTCTAAGTACATCCATGTTGTCATAAAGTTGTCAAATTTGTCATTCTTACTTGATGAGTAATATTCCATTGTGTATACATACCCACATCCAAAGAAGAGGCAACAACAAGTGCTGGCGAGGATGTGGAGAAAAAGGAACACTCTTACTCTGCTGGTGGGAATGTAAACTGGTCCAACCTCTATGGAAAGCTGTGTGGAGGACCCTCAAATTAATGAAAATGGAACTACCATTTGACCCAACAATTGCTCTCTTGGGAATCTACCCAAAAGAGACCTCAGTGTGGGTACAAAGGGACACCTGTGCTTGGATGTTTACCGCAGCACTATTTATAATTGCAAGGACATGGAAGCAACCTAAGTGCTCCAAAACAGATGACTGGATGAAAAAAATGTGGGGATGTAATTTTAAATGGGACTGTTTTCCTATTCTTTTACTCTTCTCATTCATTGTTCACATATAGGAAGCCAACTGATTTTTATGTATGGATTTTATAACCTGCCACTTTGCTAGTTGCTAGACTGTACAATGTTCCAGTTAGTTTGGGGGGGGGCAACTTTAAAGGTTCTCTTGGTATATTATCATATCATCAGTGAAAAATGATTGCTTTACTATATTTCCAAACTGGATTTTTGTTCCATCAGTCTCTGGTTTTTGAAGATTTTCATCAAAAAATAGATGTTGGTACTTATCCTTTACTGACATACATTGAAATGTCAATGTATATGGTTTCTATCTTTCCTTTTATTCATGTGGTGAAGTATGTTGATTGAGTTTTTTTTATGTTAAATGATCCTTGCATACTTAGAATAAAATCCTTTTAATGCACTGTTGGATTTGATTTGCTAAGATTTTGTGATGATTTTTCTATCTATATTCATCAAGGAATTGGGTCTGTATTTTTCTTTTTTTTTGTGGTATCTCTGAACTTTTTTGCTGTGATATATTTGGTTGAATTTTTTTTCTCTTTATGATTTTTTAAATTTTATCGTATATACTTTTAATCTTTGTTGTGTATCCCCAATTTTTCCAAGCACCATGTTACCCATGACCTGCTATCCTGTTTACTGTACTCTTTCTTTGCTTGAATTCCCTCTCCCTCTCTCTGTATGCTTCAGCTTCAGTTATCAGTTTGTTAATTTAAAATTTTTCTTGTCATTTTGTTTGTTTAGCCTATATCCCACATATAAGAGAGACCATCTGGTATTTTTTTTTTTTTTTGCTTATTTCAGCTAGCATAGTTCCTTCTAACTCCATCCATATAGCTGAAAATGACATGAGTTTGTCTTTCTATTGCTGAATAATACTTCATTGTGTAAATATATCATAACATTTTTTAGCCATTCATCAGTTTTTGGGCATTGTTTCCATATCCTGGTTATTATAAACAATGCTAGAATAAATACAGGAGTACAGCTTTCCTTTTCAATTAGTATTTTTGTAGTTTTCTAGAAGAGGGACAGCTGAATCCACCTGGAATCCACCTGATTATAAGTGATAGCATTTTTTCATAAGCCTGTTGGTCATTTGTATTTCCTCATAAGAAAAGTGCTTCTTAAGCTCTTCTACCCATCTTTTGACTGGGCTTTTTGCTTTGTTTTTGTTGAGTTATGTGAGTTATTTTTAGATCTATGATATCATATCCTTATCACTTCTATGGAGAGCATAAATTTTTTCCCATTCAGTTGGGTGTCGTTTTATTTTGGTTATTGTCTCTTTCTTTTTTTGAGGTCTTACTATTTTGCCTATGGAACTTCTGGCTCACATTGCCAGGGGTACCATGGACTCAAGCAATCCCCAGCCTCAGCTTCCCAGGTAGCTGGGATTACAGGCATGTACCACCATACCCAATTATGTTTATTGTCTCTTTTGCTGTACAGAAGATTTTTAGTTTAATGGACTCCCAGCTGTTTATGCTTTCTTTCATTTTCTTAGCATCTGTAAAAGTGTCCTGAAAGAAGTTTCTGTGGTGTAAGTCATGGAGAGTTTTGCCCATATTTTCCTCTATGTACTTTGTGGTTTCAGGACTTACATAAAATCTTTTATGCATTTTGAGTTGGTTTTCTATATGGTGTAAGGGAGTAGTCCAGACTCATTTTTATGCACATTGCAGTCTAGAGTTCCCAGCACCATTTACTGAAGAGACTATTCTTGTTCCAATATATATTCTTTTTTCCTTTTCCAAAAATTAACTGGCCATATGTGTGGGGCTTTATTTCTGGGTTTTTTATTTTGTTTCATTGGTCTGTGTGTCTGTTTTTGTTCCAGTACCATGGCATATTAATTATTATGACTTTGCAGTACAATAAAGTCTGGGAGTGTAATATCTCCATTCTCTTCCTTCAAACCAGGAGAGTTTTGGCAATTTGAGGATTTTTTATCAGTCCAAATGCATTTTAGTAATATTTGCTCTACTTTTTTTAAGAATGACATTGATGTTTTTGTTGGAGTTGCACTGAATCTGTAGATTGCTTTTGGTAGAATGGCCATTTTGACAATGCTAATTCTTTCAATCCATGAGCAGGAATGTCTATTTCCTAGTATCCATCCATCCATCCATCCATCCATCCATCCATCCATCCATCCATCCATCCATCCATCCATCCATCCATCCATCCATCCATCCATCCATCCTCTTTAATGTCTTCTTTTCAGAGATGCTGTTAATTGTGTGTTGTATTTTGATGCTCCCTTATTTGCTGCATATACATTGATAAGTGTTATGTCTTCCTGTTGTATTGTCTGTTTGATCATTATATAGTGACCATTATTTTCTCTTATGACTATTTTTATTCTGAAGTTGATTTTATCTGATATGAATATGACTGCACCATTTGTTTGTAGGATCGTTTTTCTACATTTTGTTTTCATTCTGTATTTATTATTATCTGTTAGGTTTATTTCCTGGAGGTGGCAGAAAGTCAGGTTCTGTTTTGTATTTCATTCTGATGCTTTTTACTGGATTCTTTTTATTGGTGAGTTTAGTCATCCATGAATATTTAGGGTGATTTTTGATAAATGGCGAGTCTGTATTTGTCAATTTATTCATCCTTTTTGTGAATGCAGTTCAATTTGTTTCCTTGTTCCATTCTACCTGTTCATTCCATTGATTTGCATCTTAAGGCCTCTGTCATATTTCTTGAAGGTAGTTTCAATTGTGGGAAATTTTTCTAGGTTTTGTCTGAGAGGGACCACAATTTTCCCTCATAGCTGATAAAAAGCTTTGCAGGATAAAGTATCCTTGGCTGGCATTTTTTTTATATTGAAGTTTTTGTGTACCTCAGTCCATGTTTTTTGCCTTGAATGTCTTTTCTAAATAGTCTGAGGTGAGGGAAGCCTAACAAGTTTTCCTATACAGGTTATCTGTTTTTTGCCTTCACTATCTTCATTATTTTTTCCTTCTTATATTTTAGGTATTTCAACTATTATATGCTATGCTGTTGTCTTCCTTTCATTGATGTATTTTAATGTTCTTCTAGCTTCTTGTATATCTATTTTTATTTCTTTGTTTAGATTTGGGAATATTGTTTCTTCAAATACTGCTCATAGTTTGGTGGGTTGGTGTTCCCCAATTAGCCAGTCAGGTGTGAATGTCAATGGAGTCCTCTTTTTCATCCCCTTTTTTTTCTAAGCATCCTGGAGAAGTGCTCATGTTTTCTAGTTTGCTTGAGCTTCTGTTTGTTACTAGGGGTAAATATTCAGTTCCTTTTTAAAATTGCCTTTAGGAGTGGGGTTAATCTCAGTCTCTCTATTCCTAATGTGAGCAGCCACTTTTTAGTGAATAGTTGTATTAAGTTGATCTTGGTTTCCTAGAAAGTGTTGAAATTTATACCATGTCTTTAATTTTTGGGGGACACTGAGAAGCATAGAAGTTAACTCACTTTTGAATGATTTGTGGAACTCATTCATGAAACCATCTGGTCCTGCATTCTGTTTTTGGGAGTTTTCTTTTTATTACTGTTTAAATTTCCTTGCTTATAATTAGTCTGGTCTGTTTTTCTATTTTTCCCTGATTTAGCTTATATAGTTTGAAGAATTTCTTGCTTTTATTTGTTTTTCTTCTTTTAAGTATTTTTATGCACACACATATCTATTTCACATCTTTGTATTCCCCAGGATTCACCCACCACCTCACCGTCTGATCAAACACACCCATCCTCCCACCTCCAGTTGTGTACTTTTGGTTGTTAACTTGTTTTGACTTATCCTCCTGGCCTTTTGTTTGTTTTTCCTATGTTCCATATATTAGTGAAATAATTTGGGTCCCACTTTTTCTTTCTTTTTCTTTCTTGTTTTTGCTTTTATTATTTCTTCTAGGTCCATCCATGTTATCTCAAATTATTTAATTTTTCACTTTTAATTGATAAGTAATATTCCACTGTTTATATATACCATATCTTTTTTCATTCATTAATCTATTTTGGAAAATTTGGATTGTTTCCATGTCCTTGCAATAATAAATAGCACTGCAATAAACATCTGGGTACAGGTGTCCCTGTGTATAAATATTGAGATCTCCTTTGGGTAGATTCCCAGAAGAGGAATTGCTAGGTCAAATGGTAGTTTCATTCTCACTAGTTTGAGGGTCTTCTATTCAGCTTTCCATAGTGGCTGGACCAGTTTGCATTCTAACCAGCAGTGTAAGAGTGTTCACTTCTCTCTGCATCCATGCCAGCACTTGTTGTTGCCCCCCTCCTTTTTCTTTTTTTGATGTGGGCCATTCTTACAGGTGTAAGGTGTTATCTCATTGTAGTTTTGATTTGCTTTTCCTTGATTGCTAGTGACGTTGAACATTTTTTCATGTGCCTGTTGGCCATTTGTATTCCCTCTTTGGAAAAGTGTCTTTTTAGGTCTTCTCTCCAATTTTTGACTGGCTTTCTTGTTTTTGCTAACTTTTGTGTGTTCTTTGGGGATCTTTGTTATCAAACCTTTATCACTTTTGTGGAAGACAAAATTTCTCCCCCATTCAATTAGTTTAATTTTGCTTTGCCTGTTGTCCCTTGCTTTACAGAAACATTTTAGTTAGATGTAGTTTCCAGCTGTGCATATTTTCCTTCATTTTTTTTTTTTTTTTGCCATCTGTCGATGTGTCCAGAAATGGGTTTCTGAATTGTAAGTCATGGTGGATTTTGCCAAAGTTTGTTTTTTTTTTTTTTTTTTTTTTTTTTTTTTTTTTTTTTTTTTTTTTTTTTTTTTTTTTTTTTTTTTTTTTTTTTTTTTTTTTTTTTGTATTTTATGGTTTCAGATCTTACATCCAAGTCTTTTATCTATTTTGAGTTGGTTTTTATACATTGTGTGAGGGAGTTGTCTTGGTTTATTCTTTTGTATGTATTTGTCCAGTGTTCCTAGTACCATTAATTGAAGAGGGGGTTCTGTTCCAGCATAAGTTTTTCACTCCTTTGTAAAAGATCAGTCAATTGTCTATATGTGGTTTTATTTCAGGGCACTTATTCTGTTCCATTAGTCTAATCATCTGTTTTTGTACCAGTACCATGTTGTTTTAATTACTCTGGCTTTGTAGTATAATTTGAAGTCTGGAATAGTAATACATCCATTCTCTCTTTTTTATGGTCAGGAGGCTTTTTGGTATTCAATATCTTTTGTTATCCCATGTGAAATTTAAGTAATTTTTGTTTTATCTCTTTAAAAATGTCATTGGAATTTTTACAGGGATTGCATTGAATCTCTAGATTGCTTTTGGTAGGATGGCCATTTTGATGACACTTATTCTTCCAACCCATGAGCAGGGAGGGACTGTCTTTCCATTTCCTTATGTCCTTTTCTGTCTCTTTAGGCAGGGTTTTAAAAGTTTCTTTGTATAGATCTTTCACATCTTTTGTTGGGTTTACTCCCAGGAATTTTATTTATTTTGTTATGATGGTTGGTAAATATATGTTCTTTTTAAAAAAAATCTCTTCTTCTTCTGCTTGACTTTTTGTGTATAAGGAAAGCTAATGACTTCTGTGTGTTGATTTTGTTCAGCTACCTTACTGAACTGGTTTATTGTTTCAGTAGATTTTTTGGAGATTTTTTTGGGTTCTCTACATAAAAAAAACATATCATCTGCTTATAATGATAACTTCAATTCCTCTTTTCTTATTTGTACACCTTTTATGTCTTTTTCTTGCCTCATTGCTTTGGCTAGTACTTCTAATACAATGTTAAAAAGTAATGGAAAGAATGGGCAACCTTGCCTGTTCCCAGATCTTAGTTGAAATGATTTTAGTTTTTTCCCATTTAAGATAATGTTTGCTTTAGGTTTGTCATAGATGTCTTTTATTATGTTGAGGTATGTTCCTTTTATCCCAAAGTTTTCAAGAGCTATTTATCATGAATGGGTGTTGGACTTTATCGAATGTTTTCTCTGCATCTATTGACATAATGATATGGTTTTTGGTTTTCTCCTTGTTGATGTGGGGGATTGTTCTAATTGATTTCTGATGTTGAACCATACCTGTGCTCCTGGGATATTCCCACTTGGTCATGATATATAATGTATTTTATGCATTGTTGGATTTGATTTAGCAGGATTTTGTTTAAGATTTTTGTATCTGTGTTCATTAGGTAAACTGATCTATGGTTTTCTTTCTTAGAGCTGTCTTTATTTGGTTTCAGTATGAGTGTGTTGTTTGCTTCATAGACTATGTTTGGCAGTTCTCCTTTCTCAATTTTTTGGAAAAGTTTTAGTAATGCAGAAGTTTGTTCATCTTTTAATGTCTAGTAGAATTCATTTGTAAAGCTGTGTGGTATTTGGTTCTTGTTTTGTGGGAGAGTTTTGATGACTGCTTCAATTTTGTGCTTGTAATTGTTTTGTTTAAGTTCTCTATTCTTTGTTCAATTTCAAGTAGCTGTGCCTTTTTAAATTTGCATATATATGTATATTTATATTTATATTCCATTATTCTATTATTGTGAGCCCCAGGGCTTCACTAACTTCACTAACTTCACTTCCCACTTCACTAACATTTGTTAACCTGATCTTTTGTGCTCTTCACCTCCCCTGCCTTCTTCCCCCTCCTCCTCTCTAGCTCCATGGTTCAGTCCCATTGGTTGTTTTTATTCTTTCTTAGTCGTTTATTTGTTTTTCCATATATCCATCATATAAGTGAGACCATCCTGTACTTCTCTTTTTCTCTATGACTTATTTCTGCTAATATGAGTCTTTCTAGTTCCATCCAGGTTGTTGTGAATGACATGTGTTTGTCCTCCTTGATTGATGTGTAGTATTCCATCTTGTATATGTAACACATTTTCTTTAGCCAATCATCTGTTTTGGAGCATTTGGTTTGTTTCCAAATCTTGGCAATTGCAAACAGAGCTACAATGAACATGCACATACAGGTGTCCTTTAGAATTAATGTTTTCGTGTCCTCTGGGTAGATTGCTAGTAGTGGGATTGCTGGGTCAAATGGTAAGTCCACTTTCAATTGTCTGAGGGTCCTCCACACAGTCTTCCATAATGGCTGGACCAGTTTTCACTCCCACCAGCAGTGTAAGAGAATTCCTTTTTCTCCACATCTGCACCAACATTTGTTGTTGTCTATTTTATTTATATGGGCCATTCTTACTGGAGTAAGATGGTATCTCAGTGTGGTTTTAATTTGCACTTCCCTGATTATTAGTGATGTGGAGCATTTTTTCATATGCCTACTATCTCCTCTTTGGTGAAGTGTCTTTTTAGTTCTTCTCCCCATTTTTTTATTGGGTTTTTTGCTTTGTTATTGTTGAGCTGTAGGAGCTCTTTGTGGATCTTTGTTATCAGATCCTTGTCACTTGTCTGCAGGGCAAAAATTTTCTCCCAGTCAGTTGGGTTTCTTTTTGTTTTGTTTATTGTCTCTTTTGCTGAACAGAAACTTTTTAGTTTGATATAGTCCCAGCTTTTTATATTTTCCTTCACTTTTTTGCTGGCCATAGTTGTTTCCCCAAATGGATTTCTGAGGTGGAATTCATGAAGGGTTTTGCCCAGGTTTTCTTCTACATATTTTATGGTTGCAGGTCTCACTTTCAGATCCTTTATCCATTTTGAGTTAATTTTTGTACAGGACCCAACCCTGAGCCACTTTCACCGCCATCCCTAAAAGCCAGGCCCCACAGCCAGGTTTCTGAGGGAACCCACCTGACCCTCCCCCCAACCCAGGTGAAATGGCGGAAGTCACTGGCGCTGGCGCCGCTTGCAGCAAATTACTAAACTAAACTACAGATCTACTTTCAGCTTGGAAAACATTCCTATTAGCATGCCGACCAACATAAGGTCCATGATTTCTCAATATGTAGAACAAGTTAGAAAGCAAAACACAGTAACAAGAACAACTTTAGACATGCAAGCAAACCCTACAGGAAATAAGCCATCACCAACAAAGAAAAGACAATCTCCAGAAAACACCAAGGAAAACATTGAAGATATGACGTGTATCTCAGAAAAAGATTCCAGCATCAACATGTTAAATGCAATCCAACAATTAAGAGAAGAATTTTGGACAACAGTATGAGAGAAGCATTTAATGCACTAAGGGATGAAGTAGAAACATATAAAAAAGAAAGCATCAATATATATAAACTAATCAATGAACTGAAGAATGAAAACAAATCCCTAAAATTGAAATTGAAAGACTCAAGATTTAAGGGTTGCAATAGATGAGCTCAAAAATGCACAGGAAAGCCATGGAAGCAGATTAGATGAAGTAGAAGAATGAATCAGCACACTTGAGGATACAGAAATAGAGAGGACAAAGAAAGAAAGAGAGAGAGAGACAAAGTAAGAGGACTGAAGACAATCTCAGAGATATGTCAGATTCCTTAAAGAAAAGAAACATAAGAATAATAGGAATCCCAGAAGGAGAGGAGAGAGTTATGGGAACTGAAAGGCTTTTCAATATAATAATAGAGGAGAACTTCCCAAATCTGAAGAAAGAAATGAAAATAGACATACAAGAAGCCAAAAGGACACCAAACTACTTTACTGAAAGAAAAGCCACAGTGAGACACATCATTGTAAAACTTCCAAGAACCGAAGGACAAAATAATGAGAATGGCTAGGGAAAAGAAACATAACCTACAAAGGAAAATCCACTAGACTGATCTCAGATTTTTCTGAAAAGAAACTCCAGGCAAGGAGAGAATGAAGTCACAGCTACAAAAAACTCCAAGCTGTGTCTTTCTAAGCATCTGTCCATCTCATCCAATCCAGATTGCTGTATTTGTTTGCACATAGATATTCATAGTAATATCTGATTTTCTTTTGGATTTCTACCGTGTCTGTTGTAATTTCTTGTATTTCATTTATGATCCAGCTTATATGAGTTTTCTCTCTTCTTTGTGAGCTTTGGAAGGGGTTTATCAATTTTATTTATTTTTTGAAAGAACCAGCTATCGGTTCTCTTGATCTTCTGGAGAGTCTTTTTTGTTTCTAGATTATTTGTTTCTGCTTTTATTTTTATTTCTTGTCTTCTGTTGGTTTTTGGATATTTTTGCTTTTCCTTTTCTAATTCTTTGAGTTTGAAGATTAGGTTATTTCTTTGGTAGGTTTCTTGGTTTTTGATATGTATCTATATTGCTATGAACTTTACTCTTAGAACTGCTTTTCCTGAGAACCACTTTGGAATATTGTGTCTTCTTTTTCATTTATTTTGAAGTAGGTTTTAATTTCTTCTTTAATTTCCTCAATTATCCAGTTTTTATTTAGTAGAATGTTGTTCAGTCTCCCTGTATTAGATACTCTTCTTGCTTTCTTTTCATTGTTGACTTCTTGTTTGATACCTGTATGACCAAAGACAATAGTTGCTATTATTTTTATCTTTGTTTATTTGTTTGTGTTTACTTTATGACTGTGTATGTGGTTGATCTTGGAGAATGATCCCAGTGAAAAGAAAGTGCATTCTTTTCCTTGGGGGTACAGTGTCCTATAGATAGCTATTAAGTCCATTTGATCTAGATCTTCCTTTAAGGCCTTTGTGTCTTTGTTTAATTTCTGTTTCACTGATGTGTCCTTTGTTGATTGTGGAGTGTCTAAGTCTTCTACTGCGTATGTATTTTCATCAATATTAGCTTTCAGTTCTGCTAGTGGTTGCCTTATGAAGTTTGGTGTTTTCTCATTTGGGGCATATATAGTTATGATTTTCAATGATTTTCTATTGAAGTTGCCCCTCTATCATTGGGTAGTGACTTTCCTTGTTCTTTCTTACTTTTTTAAATTTGAAATCTGCATCATCTGTTATAAGAATGGCTAACACTTCTTTTTATTCCATATGCTTGAATGATTATTTGCTAGCCCTTTATTCTCTGTCTGTGCTTATCATTGGAATTCAATTGTGTTTCCTGGAGTCAGCAGAATGCTGGTTTCTGTTTTTGATCCAGTCTGCTACTCTGTATCTTTTGATTGTTTAATTTAGACCATTAACATTTAGGGTTATCATCAATAGTTGAGATTCTAAAGTTGATTTTTTGGTTACTATTTTCAGTTTCCTATTTGCTTCTTTTTTTCATGTTCCTGCTTATTCTTTTGTTGGTTTTGATCTTTAGGCTTCTTGTAAGATTTTCTGTAGCGTTGTTTTAGTGTTAGCAAATTTCTGGAGGCTTTTCTTGTCTGAGAAGGCTTTTGTTCTTACTTCATACAGGAAGGAGATTTGCAAGGTAGAGTATTCATGGCTGGCATTTTTTTGTCTTGGAGTTTTTTGAAGATATGGGCCCAAGCTCTCCTTGACTAGAGTGTCTTCAGAGAAATCTAGGTCAGTCTAATAGGTATTCCTTTTTACATTATGTATTTCTTTTTTCTTGTCAGTTTCATTATTTTCTTGTCTTGGACACTTAGAAGTTTTATGGTGTTATGTTTTGCTGTAGGTTTTTTTTTTTGCTTTTTTTTTTTTCCATTGATGTGGTTTGGTGTTCTTTTGGCAGCCTGTATGTCTACCTTCATTTCTTTCTTCAGATATAGGAAATTTTCCTCATTAATACCTTAAACATTCTTTCAGTTTCCATGTCTTGCTCTTCTTCTGGAATTCCAATTATTCCTATCCTTCCTTTCTGTAAGGAATTGGACAGAGCTCTGAGTTTTTCTTCATTATTTTTGCTTTGTATTTTTCTTTTCTTTTGCTTTCTTCATCCTCTGTATCAGTGTCCTCGAGGATACTGATTCTTCTATTTTAGTTTGGTTTTTTTTGTTTTTTTTTTTTGTTTTTTGACGTTTCCTTTCATTTTAGAGCTACTCTGTTGTTTTCTTTGCATCCTCGGTGACTTTCTGAATCCTTTTTAGGTATTCAATCTCATTCTTCAGAACATAAATTACATTATTCTTACTAATTTTTCTTTCTTGACTTTTTCCATTTCTTCTTTTAACTCATTTAGTGTTTCTGCCACATTATTTTCTTTTTCTTTGTGTTTTTCTAATTCTTCCCTTAACTCATTGTATAGTTGTATCATTCAGAAATTCAGTACTTTGTCTTGGAGATGGGTCATGTCTTCAATGTCATATTTGTTGATTTCTAGGTGGTGTATTGGTTTCCATGGGGCTTGCTTGGGTATTTACCTTTTATCTCTTTCTTATGTTTTGTTTTTGGGGTTCCTTTATGTTTTCAGGGACTATAGTTCTAGTATTGGCTGGAATGTTATTTAGAGCCTTCTATCAGTTTGTAGTTAATTTTGACTTTGTGCCTATGCTGCAGTGGTGAATAATTTTCTTGTTTCTATTTGCAATTTTGGTGGATAGTTCCTTTTCGGTTAGAGAGCATGATGAGTAGGTGTGGTTTCTATTGTATACTTTGTATTCTTTTCTTGTTATTTCTCTCCCTTTTGGCTGGTGGGTCTATTCTGCTTTCCTGTGTTCTTCTAAGACTGTTTTTGATAAACAGTGTCTTTAGTGCTTGTCCTGTGATTCTGTTTGGCAGGGAGTATTAGTGTCCTTGTTTCCACAGTGTCCTTGGATGCTTTTTCTGCACCAGGGTAACAGCCCTGGCATTTCTGGCCTGTGTGGAGGTTGCTGGGTTGCTGCCCAGGCTTCCCTGCCCCTCAGCCTGAGGGATTGGGACTTAGAGTCTCCAGAGTTCTGATAGCTGGATAACTAGCTTTACCTGTGCTGGCCCAAACTCTTTCAGAGAGAAGAACCTCCCAGATGAATGAGGAACAAAGCAAAATTTCCCATGCTTTCTGCTGCCTCCCAGGCCTCACCTATGCTGGCCTAAACTCTTCCAGAGATGAGAAACACTTCCTGGGCAGGTGGGGAACACAGCATACTTCCTTATGCCTTCTGTTAACTCTTTTCTGTTTTTCAATTTATTAATATATAAATGTTCATACTTCTCTTGACTCAGTTTTGATCATATATATGTATATAAAATTTCACAAGTATTTTCTTTGTGAACATAGGAGTTTGTCTATTTTATTTGATTTATTCTCCAAGATGTAGCTTTTGGGTTCATTAATATTTTGAATTGTTATTCTGATTTCAATTATATTTATTTCTGTTCCAATTTTATTTACTTTTTTCTACTAGGTTTTAATTTTGATTGTTCTTTTTCTAGTTAAAGCATGATAATCTTATTTTTTAACTCATTTATTTTTTGATATAACCCTAATTATTACATAATTCTTACTGTTTTTGTTCTGTCCCATTAGTCTGTGAGGTTGTATACTTACTATCACTTGTCTGGAGACATTTAAAAAAATTATTTTTTAATTTATTTGTTGTTCGAATAGTCACTCAATAATGTATTGTTCAGTTTCTATATATTAGAGGTTTTCCCTGCTTTCTTCTTGTGACTGATTTCTAGCATGATACCACTGTGGCTACAGAATGCTTGTTATGATCTTTATAAATGTGTAGATAACTTATCTTGTGACCCATATGTGGCTCATCCTGGAGAATGTCACATCTTCACTTGAGAAGTATTTGTATTAATTCTTTGGGATATAGAGTACCCTAAGCCCTATATGGTCTCTTCGTTAAAGACTATTGTTGTTGTTGTTGTTTTCCCTATGTGGTTAATGTGGTGAAAGTGGAATGAAGTTCCTAGTTACTATTTGTATCACCAGTCTGTTTTCATATTTGATGATAAAAGATTTATGCATTTTGATGTTCTTTTATGTGTTCAGTATATTTTGATAAGTATCATGTCTTTCTGACATATTTTTCCTCTCAGTCATTATATATTATACATACCTATAGCTTGTTGCCTTTCAGCTGGAAATCTATTATATTTGATAAAAATATGACCGTCTGCCTTCCTTTCAGTCCCATTTTTTGGGTAGGATTATTTTCTAAACCTTTATTTTGAGCCTATATTTTGAAGCTCAGATATATTTCTTGAAGACAACAGAAAGTTGGATTCTGTTTTTTAACTCAACCATTCTGTGCCTTTTAACTAGTGAGTTCAGTCTATTTGTATTTAAGGAATTATTAATATATGGAAGTCTGTTATTGATATTTTGTGGTTCTATCTATTTCTGTATTCAGTGTTTTATGAATTTTTATTTCTATCCTTTTTTTTTTTTATTTAGAAACAAGAACTTCTTTCCAACATTTGGGGGGAGTGTTCCAGTATTTCCAAATTCCTTCAGCTTCTGATTGTTTGAAGATACTTTTATTTTTTCTGTATATATAAAGGAGAATCTTGAAGGATATAGAACTATTTACTGATATACACATCTTTAAGTATGTTGAACACTTTCTCTCCTTGCCCATTTTCCGTTGCTGTTTTTTCAGCAATGTCAGATATAAATTGATATATATCTATAGGCTAGCTCCTTACTCTATACACTTGAATATTTTTTTTATTTTGTCTTGCACTCTCAGTAGTTTTACTATTATGTGTCTTGGTATAAGTTTTATTCTGTTTAGGTACTGTGGTACTTTTATAATTTCAGGGGACTAATTAATTTAGTATCATCTCTAGATTTGTAAAGATTTTCTCTATTGTTTCTTTAAATAAGTTCTTTTTTATCTATTAATTCTCTCTTCCCCTATGAGATGCTCATTATTATTATTTTGTCATTTCTCCTCGAGTTAGTTAATTCTGGAAGTATACTTCATTTTCTCCCCTTATATCTCTCTTTGTTCTGGATTCTTTACTTACTATAAACTTCAACATCACTGACTCAATCTTCCATTTAGTTTACTCCACTGCCATAGCACAGTTTTCTCCAACTGCCTTCCTATGATTCAACTTTGATCTCTTCATTAATATTATTTCTCAGTAAATTCATGGGTTTTTTAGTTTTTTCTTATATCTTTTATCAGATTTTTTTGTGTTTTCTTTGAATTACTTTATCATGACAATTTAAAAACCTATACAATAAAATACAATCTTCCATATTTTTGTGACTGTATTCTAGATATTTATTTTCTCTGTTTGGAATGCCCTTGAGGATTCAGGTATCATTCACTGCTTTTTTTTTTCTTTCTTTTTTTTATTTATATATATTTCACATCATTTCAGTCCCTGGGGGTCACCTACCACCTCCCCTTCCCACCCGCTCCACTATTCACTGCTTTTTATTTCATTATTTGATTTATAAATTATAGATGTTAATACTCTACTTTTCCAGTAGATGGTGGTGTAAGTCAGATTAAATTTGTTTTTAGATTGGTAGGAAAAGGTAATGTTTACAAGGGTCTTTAATTGGTCTACCATCAGGTCCCTTCCTAGATTTCACCAATGCATTGCTAACTTGGATTTGTTCTCAGGCCCATAACAGGTCTCACAAGTTTGTATTAATATCTGCAAGGGATCAGCTATGGCAGCTCCATCCTCAAGCTACTTCATGGAGCTGAAACAGGACTCCAGAGATGCCTGGAGAGGGTCTGCTATGTAAGATTTACCTTTAGATATCTTCAAGGAACTTACTAAGTTGCACTTATTTCTTCAGGTGACTTCTATCATGGATTCTGTACCATTTTTATTATAAATTTCTATTTCCTTGACACTATTCAAATCCTTCTTGTTTTCCCTTCTCATTCCCTTAGATTTTCTTTTAAATTCTCTGTCATCTCTGCATAGGTCAAGGTTGAAATCAGTATTTTTAGGATCATCTGCCTTATGATAGTATGCTACCGAATACAATCTGCACAGTAGCTCATATCTGGCTTTGTTTAACACTAATACAGTCCTTTTCACTAATACAACAACTATGTACCAGATATTCACTGAGCAATTAATATATGTCAAACACTGCGAAACAGACCTAGAAACCAATTAATGCATGTATCAATGCTCTGTGAGCATTTGATGCAGATGTTTGACCATTCTGTAATGTCAGGAAATGTGAGGGAGAAAAATCATTCTTTAGTGGGTCAACTTTAGTCAGATAGTAGGAACACCTAAGAAGGTTTGTTGGAATTATTCAGTTCAGCACTATTTAGGTGGTTTTGTGTTTATGAATCATCTAGTGATCTTGAGATAAAGGAAATTCTAATTCAAGTAGCACTGGGAATGATCTCAAAGTCCTGTATTTCTAACTTCCCAGGCAACAAAGATGCTCCTGGTTCAAAGCCCAAACTTTGAATACCAAGAGCTTAGCTCACATCAGAAGGTATAGACTGAAAAAACAGGTTAAAAGTTAATAAGGGTCACTAGTAATCACATTGATCTTAAAAGTTTAAATCACCCACCCGGCAACTCTAATTTGCTTATACAGTCATCTGAATGCTGTCCATAAGTCCCAAAACTGATTAATACTACTAAGTATTCCCCTCTACAGCCTAAACCAATGGAAATGTTTTGAAACCTTTAAATTGATTTGTTGAGCAAACCAAGAATGTCTTCAGATTCCCTAAGATTGGCAAGTCAAATCAACACTGACCATAGATTGATTTTAGAGCTCTTGGTAGCTGGCCAACATTGATAGCAGGACAAGAGAGGGAAAGAATAATAGCCTAGGGGAAAATTAAATGTTTAACAAAGATTACATTGTAGTTGGAGAGAAAAATCCATTATTCCACAGACACATCATATTAGAAGAGTTTACAGGTCACTAAGTTCAAGTATTTCTGTCAATCTTGCCATTTTGTGTTTATTCATTCTTCAGTGATACAGAAGTATTGGAAGGGAGCTGGCCTCTGGCTGGCAGTGGCACCAATAGTTGCACCCACCAAGCACCCTCTGCTGGCAAGCTGGTGGGTAAGTGGGCTTCGGGGATTGATCAGTGAGACCCAGACAGGACCATCAGTGGGTAAGATAAGAGCCACTCAGGGTTTGGGAAATGGGGGGAGGGGTGAGGTATTACCATTTCACTCTCATTCCACTTAGTCCTCAAGAAAAATAAGAAAAACAAACATTGCAAACAGCGACATAGAACACGTGACGACCAGATAAGGATTCTGCCAATACAACTGTGCAGGACGCAGGAAAACGATCATCATAGAACATAATGGTCTGGAGAAACAACCATGGTGAAGACCTGTCACTGAAGTGTACCTACAAACTTGTCAGGAATGGATGAACCAAGACCCCATTTTGGGATATGCCACTCAAGAAAACAAAGAACCCCTCCACATACCATGGGAGTGGGAGTCCACAGAGTTAGGGTATTGCCTCCACAACAAATCTGTGAAGGGAGAGAGTGGAAATATCCACAAAAGGTCACTGGTGGATGTGTACATTCACTGAGAAACCTCATTACAGAAAATGACTGGGAACAAGGATCTCCCAAGCGAGAAGGCAGAGCTATGGGGTGAAGAGGCAATGGATATACAGGGAAATTAGACCAGAATGGGCAGCCAGCAATGAGAAGACATTGTTGAATTTCAAGTGAGCAAGGACAGGCTGCCGAGTGCAAAGCTATGACTTCAATCCTTCATGCACAGAATGCTGTGTACCAGGAACACAGTCCCTCACCTGTCAAATAGAACCGCAGAAAAGGAACAGAGACCCATGGACTGAACATAAATCATCAAACAATGAGAGAGAAGTTTGAGTGAATGGTCAGGCCATCAGGGGTTGGAGGGGTGAAGGAAGGCATCCCAGCAACCATTTATCTATGTATGAAATTTTTAAAAAAAGACTAATAATAAAAAAAAGAACAAACTATATTATCTGTCCCCATTCGATCATGCACTGGTCTTGTCTAGGACTAATAAAATAGAACTTTAATTATCCTTTGCTTTCATTATCAGTTATTATAGTAGATTGTGTCCAGAGTTGACTGCCAGAAGCTCTCATTTCTACCTATACATACTTTGAATCTACCATCCACCCTTCCCCTATATCTCCCCCTATATCTTCCCCTATATCTCCCCATATGGACTGGTCTTTTCAATTGTTTTGACTAACATTTGACAAAAGAAATGTTCTTGGTGTTCAAAAATTAAAAATTAAGTAGTTTTTATTTTCAACATGTTGGGGTTAAGCTGTCTGGTACTCATGCAGTTGTGTCTTCCTTGTAGCTGATTACTGAATGGATATTTACTTGGAGAGAATGAGCTTATCAGCCTTAGGGCAGTCCAGTCTCTTCTACTCTCCCAGGTAGATACAACTTCATGAGGACCACTCAGTACTACATGAGCAATCCAATGCACAGAATCATAGAAAATAATAATAAATAAGTATTGGAGTTGTTTATTTTATCACAATC
Source organism: Uropsilus gracilis (assembly GCA_004024945.1). NCBI lineage: Eukaryota > Metazoa > Chordata > Mammalia > Eulipotyphla > Talpidae > Uropsilus > Uropsilus gracilis. Next base: position 47,953 of record PVHY01007718.1, on the reverse strand, counting down.
GATAATTGAAATCACTTTAGCTAAAATATGACACATGAATCATTGCCTTTGAGACTGAGTGGTGATTGAGACTACAAATCAAGTTTGGAGAAACAGTAAAAAAACTTGCTTTTGAAGCCTTGAAAAAATAATGATAGAATATTTGGCAATACCATCACCTGCTATAGAGTGGAAAATATAGAATATCTCTAATGCATTTATAAAATGGTTTAGGAGGTTGCTTATAAATAGTGTCAAAATTTTAGTAGTATATGAAAAGGTATTACAAAAAATAAATGAGCTCTTAGGAATTATTTAGTTTTCATACACAATTTAAGGAAAATGTGAAAAATCTAGGGCCATCTCAACTCAGCAAAATATTCTGAACTTAATAAATGGTTTTAGGATAAATATCAAATCAAATATGATTCGTTAGTAGTACCTCTGAAGCAATGAAGGTCATGGGTGTTTCGTAGGTCTCAAGCAATATCAAAGATAAGGTCCTGTATAAAGACCCATCTACAGGTAGGTATAGCATCTTGATAATGGAGTGGATTATAATTGATTGATATGGCCATGGTGGATTATAATTGAATACTCAGAAATTCTACAAAGATTATATAGAGCTATGCCATTTGGGACAAAAAGGACAGAAATTGTATAAAGTGAAAAGAAATCTCCAGTGTCTCAACTATTTTCCTGGCTGACTAAAATATAAGCCTGACATAAACAGCAATTTCTTATGGAAAGGTTGATAAGGTCTTTCCACAAAGGGTGGAGGAAAGAACTTTTGAAGAGAGCAGGTTAAGAAAGTAGTCCTGCGAGCAGAGCTAGATGCTGATCTAGATATAGTCCCATTTGTCATGTTTTGAAAACTGGTGATATGGACTGGACTCGGTTTTAGAATTTCTCTGAACGCATGCTGATATATGTTCTCCATTTGCCCCTTTTTGTACAGAAATATCAATTCCCCATTCTACCATTTTATTTTAGGAATGCATGTCAGAAGTATATAACTTGTCTTTTAAGTTCACAAGTTCAAAGCAAGACAAAACACATAAGGAGAATCATCTGAATCCAGGCCTGATACAGAGGGAACAATCCTGGACTTTGAAACTTTGCTGTAATAGGATGACATAGGATGTAACATGAAGGTGCATTTTGAATCTGGAAGAGCTTATGGATCAATATGGCCACAGGTGGACAATGTTGTACACATGCCAAAGATGTCTGCCAAGAGATTTCCTCATTTCTGTCTATATGGATTTTCCTCTTCCCATCTTGAGTTGTGACTTATTTTCACAATAGAATAGGGTGGAAGCAATAACCTGGGATTCCAGTGTCCAAATCTTAAGAGGCTACATAGTTTCTGCCCTTGCCTTTTCAAGTTGCAATCACTATGTAAAGAGTTTGGGTTAGTTTACTGAGTGATAAGAGATGATCAGAGAGAGAGGTCCAAAATGTTTATGGGTAAGAGAGTCATCTTGGATTCCAAAACTCTAGGCAATCTACCCCCATCAATATTATGAAGGTGAGAGACATATTCTTGGCCAAACCCTTTCCACAATTATGACTATAGGATTGCTATTTTTTTAAGCACTAAGTTTTAGAATGGTATGTGCAAAGGCAAATAGTTTAACCAATGGAGGTAGAAAAGCACAGAGACCAGCTTGTAAATGTATTCCAATCCTCTTTAGTGCATTTGTGGTGTTTTGTTTGTACTTTCTTTTGATGTATTTTGACTATAAATAACAATTGAATAACAGATTTTAAAATACTAATGTGTTTGTGTCTTAATGCAAGCATGTTTGTGTACAAAGCGACAAGACTGATTTATCTGTGACTCTCATATGGCATTAAATTATAGACCTATGGTCATTAATTAGAATGAACAGCCCAGATTGTTTGCTACAAACTCCTATGATCATACCAATATAAAGAAACATATACTAAGGATGAAGTTAATTATTTCTCTAAGACACATTATTCATAAATCATTTAGGTCATTTAGTCAGTTTTCTAAAACTTGTTCTTTTTAATTTAGCACATTTACTTAATTTATTCATTCATTCAATATGACAGAGTGAAGAATATGCAACTAACTATCTGGGAAGTTCAATTCTAGTATTACAAAATATTGACTCCAGATCTGGGTCTTAAGACAAATCATAACACCAACTAACAGAGTAAATATTTCAACAAGCAGTTGGGCAGGTCATGCAAGGTTGAATTCTCTGGTGTTTGATCCACAGGAACCAATGCTCCCTGAAGTCTTGCAATGCAGTATATAGAGTCCATTGTATGCAAGGATAAAATATGATTTTGCCCTTGAAAATCTAGCATTCCAGTAGGACCTGATTAGCAACAGAATACACAGATATGCAGAGATATACATTTATTATAATAAATCAGGTAGACTGAAAAAGCTTTAGGAGTGAAGGGTAAGAATACTAAAGTAGAGTCTCAGTGATCAGACATTGCAGGGAGTTGGCCAGTGTTTGTGCCACATATTCCAGGTGAAGGGAGAGTCGGTAAGTGTAGAACCCAAGCCATTTTTTACACATTTGAGACTCTGTGCTGTGCACTCCAGGGATCCAATGCTATAGGATGCTAAACCTTGCACCCAGCATCCTGCATGAGGGAGAGCTAACAATCACAAGCCCTGGGGACATTTCCACTCTTCACTTACCAGGCCCCCTGAGCTGCATGCCACAATGATTAGACATTGCAGGTAGGTCACCAGCCCTTGCACCCATGCCCCAGGTGAAGGAGAGCCAGAAAACAGAATGCAAGTCATTTTTACACAGGGGCCCTCTAAGCTATGTACCACAGTCAAGACAAAGAGTCCCCAGCAAAACTCAGGAGCGGGACCTTTGCCCCCATAGTCTGAGGGAAAGAAGCACAGGTGGAAGAGAATTTGATTGCAAGAAAGTACCAACCACTGCAACAACAAACTGGTAGCCATGAATTTGAC
>PVHY01007718.1:0-42500 GCA_004024945.1 Uropsilus gracilis | reverse complement strand
TAGCAATAGAGGCCTTTATCAAAAAGCAAGAAATAGCCCAAAAGGGTCATCTAATCTCTCAATTCAATGAACTAAAAAAAAAAAAGAGCAACAAGAGCCAAAAAAAAAAAAAAATACCCCAAACCCAATAGAAGACAGGAAATAATAAAAATTAAAAATTTAATGCAGAAACAAGTGAAATAGAAACAAATAAAAAAAATTCAGGTCAATGAAACCAAAAGCTGGTTTTTCGAATAAATAAAATCAATAAATCCCTAGCAAGGCTCTCAAAGAAACTAAAAGAGAAAACCCAAAGAAGTAGAATTAAATAAAAGAGGAGTGGTTGAAATGGATATATCAGAAATCTAGAAGATAATTATGAGCATTTACATACAAACATTTACAACAACCTGAATGAGATGGACAAATTCTTAGATCTATGCAGCCACCCATAGTTGAACAAAGAGGAAATAGAAGACTTAAACCAATTGCAAGCAGTGAACCTGAAGCAGTCATCAAAACCCTCCCTAAAAACAAGAGCCCATTACCAGATGATTTCACAAATAAATTCTACCAAGCTTTCAAAGGTGATGTAACGCTTGTATTACTAAAACTCTTCCAAAAATCTGAGAAAGAAAACTGCCAAATACTTTCTATGAAGCAAACATAACACTAATACCAAAACCAAACAAAGATAAATGCATACAACAGTTTATTATATGTATAATATATATAATTTATATATAGATAATACTAAGGTATATAATAGAGCACAAAGCAAAAATTGTCATATACATAGGAAGTGCAGCTTACCTGGCAAGCTGATGGGTGACTGTGGTTGAGATCCCAATGGGAAGATACTATGTCAACAGACCTTTTGGCCATGTTGAGCAAATTCATCCAGCCTTGGAAGAGCGATAAGTGAAATGGTGCATTTTCTGAATAGTTAAGACCTTCAGGAATATTCTCCACCAGGGTAATTCTTAGAAAAAAATTGAAAAACAAACAAAAAGAGCCTAATCAATTTTGAAGTCATATGTCTTTGTACATACATCCAGAGATATCTAATAAAGGTTATTTCTGAATGTACACATTACTCATAATTTATATATCCCCAGAAAATTCCTCACATTTCTGTATTTTGCTGTTTCTGAGAGTTTATACATTGCTCTTCCACAATTAGCACTTATTTCAGAAAATCATGGTATAAGTCCCTACTGTCTAGTTACAAACTAGTCTTGGCAAAAAATAAGAACTTCCTATATAAGCATTTTCTTCTATAAATATACTCATTTTTAATATAAAACAATTATTATATAAGATACTATTTCATGACATATTTTCTGCATACCACCAGTTTTAGTATAATGTTAACATTAGGACTTAGTAAATGCTAGTATTACTGGTTAACACCTCTACTGATTCTTTCTAGCTGCAAGCATAGAGTGATACAGAAGAGGAATATATAAAAACCTGTCTTCAAGTTATTAAAGTGGAAGAAAAGGAATGTATAAAACAACAGCAATCCTAAGTCCTCAATAAACTACAATTAGCAAATACTAACAAGTATGCATTCTTTTAAAAACAGGATTTCATATATATATGTATATATACATATATACAAGAGATGCACTGTGTCAATTGTCCTTGATGTTGCAGGAAAGAATGCATTGCTTGCACTTAGAGTTAGCAGGTGGAATATAACTTTATTAAAGACATAAACAATATCTTTTTCTTTCAATTTAAGAAACACAAGTTATCCTGCAGATTCAATGAGATACTGTAAACTTTCATGGAAAAAAGGCTTTTATGAAAATGACTATAAGTGCTTCCAGCACAGATATATAACATTTTTTTTAATAACTAAGTACATCCAGTTCTGGATATATAAGTAAAGCTTAAGAAATACTTATAGAATGAACCACAGTTTCCAGCACAGACTCTAGAACCTTAGAAAAATTGTTAACTATTTCTCTTAATGGAAGTTGTTCCAATTATCCAGCTTTAGAAATAATAAAACTTAATGCTGGCAAGCTCCTGTATATGGAGTCTGGGTATGTGTCCCAGAGACATTCACTGTTTTAGGGTCCAGTAATACCACTACTACCTATGATCTTACTGACATTTGTTTGGGGCCTTATATACACAGGACAGCACACAAATAACTGTAGACAGCACAGAAATGACGCAGGCAAATATTTCTACATATGGGATTTATAATCTAGTGGGAGAGCCTCTCTTATGCATGACAATTCAAATGGGAGGTAGACTGTAAGAAATGGTGAAACAGAAAGAAGAAACTTAATTAGCTGGGTACTGCATCATCTAAATACCACTGACACACAGACAGGAAGAAAAATATAATTCTGACTAGAGGCATTAGAAGTAAGACTTGAAATAGAATTTTCATTTGTGAGTTAAGATGAAAAGGTATTATAGGTAGAAAGAGGTTTCATAAAATGTGCATTTGGATATTTTTGAGTTGTGATTCAAGGGGAGCATGAAGAGAAATATGTGAGTGGCTTGTGACAATGCAGAAAACTAGTGGGGTACCTAAAAACTACATTGTAGATCTGTGAGCAAGAAAGAGAAATTCAGAATTAATTTTAAAAAGAAAACCCAATTAAAAAAAAATGGGCAGTTGAAATAAGAAGACACTTCACCAAAGGAATACTGATGGACAAGAAGATAAAAATCTCTATCTAGACACACAAAACATGCTCACTATTACTTATTATCAGGGAAATGAAAAGCAAAAACACACTGAGATAAAACTCTCACACCTGTGACAATGACTCACATAATAAAGTTCAGAAATACTGTGAGGGTGTATAGAAAAAGAACCCTTATATATTGTTGGTGGAACTGTAAACTAGTCCAGCCTCTATATAAAACATTATGTATGTTTCTTAAACTATTAAAAATGGATCAACCTTTTAGTACCAGCATTTTCACTCCCAGGTACAATCTGAAGAATGAAAAAAAAAATTAACACAAATGGTGTACTTTTATGTTCATCGTAGCCCTATTTAATAAGTTATAGAAACAGCCTAAATGCCCAGCAAAAGAGTGGATCAATTAATGTGTTATGTGTATACAGTGGAATGCTATTTAGCTATTATAAAAAAAAGATGTTTTATTGCCATTTGTAAAAACATGAATGGAAATGGAGAGGATAATATTAAGCAAAATAAGTCATAAGGAAACAGACAAGTACCAGATGATCTCACATATGTGTGAAATATAGAGAAATATAACAAAAGGTCTATCAAAATCAGAACAATAATGAACTCTTAACAACTGACTCCAAGTCTGAAGTAACCAGAGGGAGAAGATGGAAGGAGATGTAAGGGAAGGAAAGAGTACAGTGGAACCTGATAGAAGATAATTCTTAGTGGGCAGGAAGTGAAAATACAGATACAATGTATGTAGTAGATACACTGTAGTAAATACAATGATATAACTCTACCTTACCTCAATAAATATGACAATAGATACTACTTATATATTTAATAAATAATAATATGAAAAAAGCAAATATTGCTAGGAAAAGGGAAATATAGTGGTGACTTTAACATTACTGCTTTCCTTTGCAATCCTATGTATTTTAATTAAACTTAATAATAATATTTAAAAAGGGAGTCAATAATTTCCAAAGGATCTGTGCCATAGACTCTCAAAGGGGTTTGTGGTACAGGAAAAGGTGAAAAAAATGTAACATATATTCTTACAAGATTTTTCACCATTATTGAAGATATAGACGTAGGTAGGATAAGACAGATTTTCAAGAAAGGAGAATTGGGTCAGAGCAGGTACTATTTAATTGCTTCTAGTTAATAGAGAAAGTGGATCATATGAAGAATACAGAGAAGAAAGTACTGGAGAAATTAAAAGAAGAGGATGAAATTCCCTGGATACAAAGGAAGAACAAATCTATTGTTGTTATTTGATTGCTATTAAATATCAGAGGAAATTAAGGATTTACAGGATAATTAAAAATGAAGACTACTAAGATCTGCAGACCACATTTATGCTTGGTTAATTAGCTCAGAGCAATGTCCCAGAACAATGACCCTGGTCACCTCACCTGCCCCTTTCTCATTTTACCTGGATATTTTAATTGCTCCTTGTGATACTGTGTTTCATACGCTCTTCTGGAAAAACCTTCTACAAACCAGCTTTAAAATGACTTGTGTATGTAACCAATCATTTTATTTTTTTTAACCAACCAATAGTTGGCTACTCTTCACAGGTCTAGTCTCATTAGCATGCATGGGGGACTCGTTTCTATTCTCTGACAGCCTTGTAATCTAGCTTCTCAAGTATGGGAACATATAGGCAGCCCTTGTTAAAATTTACCTTTGTGCAAACCCTTGCAATGCCTGCTTACCGTCTCTAAAAACTCTATGCCCAAAGGCTACTGCACTATTTCTAAGACCTAATTTAAAAAGAAAAAACTGCATATACAAGGATGTAATACAGCAAAAATATTTTCATGACCCTCTCATGGTACTACTATAAATGCTGTGAACTGTTTCCAAGAGATTTATGCTGAATTAATGAGAAAAAAAAATCAAGTAGAATTCTAGCTGTTTATGCCAATATGTGTTTATTCCCCAAACTTAATGTGGTCATCAAATTTTTACTTTCAGTTCAGAAACAATATTTTATCTTTTCAAAGAAATATTTATATAATTTTTTTCTAATAAACCATTAAATGATGTAGTTTCTGTATTTGCTAACTTCAAAATAAGGTGTGTTAGGGTGATTCAGTGGTGGAAGAGCCATAGGTTCTACAGAAATATGAGAAAAAAAATAATACAGAATCAAAAAATAAGATAAAACATACAGGGGTATACATGGGTGGGTGAGATGTGTTGGTAAAGGGAAGAACTTTTATAAAATATTGTATTTTTCATTCTTGATTTTGACATTTGTTTAGAAAATCATTTAAGAGAAAGGATTTGGGATAAGCTATACAAATCTCAATCTGCTAGTAACCTTAGTGATCTTGTCATGTAACATTGGACAAGTGACTAACCACTTTAAATCTTTTCCCAGTTCTGAAAGAAGTTATTATGAAGACTAGAAGAGATAATCTGTGTAAAATTCAATGTGTACACTAAATCAAACTTTTTTAAAAGAAATACCATCTTATCCCATAATTTGGAAAAACTCTCTGAGTTCTAAACTAATATAGGACAGATAATGAGAAGACTCTAAATATATTGGCTAACAGGAGCATTTTTAAATAAAAAAAATCTGTTTTTATCTAAAATATCTGCATTTACTATTTGATATGAAAAGTTCAGAACTTTTTAATAACATCAACAATATCTCATTAGAAAAATGAGATCATACTATATGCATAATCTAGTACCACATTTTGGCACTTTCATTTTGTGGGCATTTTTTGGGATACAATAATAACATAGCTATAGTACTTATTATTTTCATGTTTTTTTGTGATGTAAAATGTTTTTAATTGATTAAAAATTTACATGGCTATAGACCCCATAATTCTCCAAACACATTACCTGTGAACTGTCATACATTCCCTTGTGTTCATCCCTTAACTGTTTTGATTTCTTCCTCCCCATTCTTTGCTGTATGATTTTTTTAATAAAAAATTTCATTGAAGTAGCATTGCATTTTAACATTATATAGGTTTGAGGTGTGCATCATTTTAACTAAATGAGATAAAATTTATCTTGTAAACTTTTATCTACATAATATTTTCAGAGTGAATGAGATCTTTATGCTATAGTTTAATGCAAAGGATTTTGTAGGTGCTTGGCAGTTAGTTTATTGGCTTTCATCCTTTAGATCCTGGCCATCTGATGACATTCCTCAGTGAATCAGAACAGATGGCCTCAGCTCATCTAATAAAATCAGATTTACACTCAGTGTAAAATTATGCAGATTTAATATTCTTATTGTGGGTCATTTGACAGTAAAGTGCAGGACTGACAAGAAAAATGTTTGTTTGTCAAGACAGACACAAGGGTATAACAATGAAATAGTAGAGATACTAGTCTTTTGTTAGATTCACTGACTACTTCTGCAAGAAGAAAGAACTGATAAAGACCAACATATGCTTGATTTATGGAATTCAGATGATACATGCTTCATTTTGTTCTAAGAATTTGGGTGGGTGAGGTTAATTGTGAAAGACAGCAGAGATGACAATAACAAGACCTGCCTTGTTAATAGTATACACTAATTTTTACTCAGGTATAAGGACAGATATTTTTGAACATTAAAAAAATGGGGCATTTACTTTAATACTAATTTGTCAAGTTTGCTTTGAAAAATTTCACATCCATAGAAAGTTGAAAGGATACAGTGAACAAATATATTAATTTCAAGAGGATTGTGTATGCATATATGCACATACACACAATTTTAGTATACTGTTTGAAAGTAAGTTATAAATATCACAGCTTATCACTGAATCTTAAGCATGCATTTCAAAGAAGGAAGCCATGTTTCTAAATAACTGAAATACACACTCTCAAACAAGTAATTTAATGATAATGCATATAGTCTAAATTTCAAATTTTCCCAGTTGTTTCAACAATGTCCTTTATCTTCTTAGAGGTTTCTTCTTAGGATTCAACATGTAATTGATATTTATGTACAGCATTTACTTTTCAAGTCTCTAATCTTGTTTAGTTTGGATACTTCCCTAGCCTTTTGTTTTGTTTTGCTTTTTCTACATGAAGATGACATTCCAGAAAGTCCAGACTATTATTGTTTTGCTAAATATTCTTGGACTTGATTTGCTTTTTAAATTCTGATTAAATTTGATTATATATTTTTGGTAGGAATATTACATATACATAGACACTGTGTCCTTCAAAGTGCATCATATAAAGTGACAGAAGATACTAGGTTATAACCCTACTGGAGATCAAGTTTGGTTTCCTAGTTAAGGGGGTATCTGCCTAGGCAAATCCTTTACTTTCCTCTATATTAATGAATAAATTATACAGAGGTAACTTAAGATGGGATAAATGATGTTTTCTACACCAATATTTCATTCACAGATTTGGCTTTCATCCATATCTAATATTGACTTTTCTTTTACTCTACATGTAAAATATTTCATGTCATTTCTTCTGTATTATATACATGTCCTTATTCTTCCATATGGAAAACATTTTCCAACTCCTATGAACAATTTTTAAGGTTTTTGTAATTTTAATTTTGTTACTAGGAATTCATGCCTTCACTTTTTAAATCCAAACTGACATCTATTGCTGTCATTATTCATTATGAAACACAAAGTACTTCATACATCTCCAGTGGGGTCTCCTCCGTAAACTGTCCCTGCATATTTCTAATATGCTGCTTTCAGTTGTCAAATATTTTTATAGTTTTGTCAGTGAATGCTTTATTTGCATTAAGTTTTAACAATATTTTTATTAAGCTAACATTGGTTCACAACAGTATTAAAAAATACAGGATTAAACAGGATTAAAAAATACAGGATTCTACTTTTTTGAGTACATATTACCACATCACACCTACTACCAAGGTACATGGAGTCTTCTATCATAGTCTGTTGTGCCCCCCTCTCTTTTTTTCTCTATCTTTAGTTTTACAGTGAGATTTTGAGCGTTTATTTTTAGTTCAGAATCTTTGTTTTGTTTCTTTTTCCATTTGTTTTTCTCCTCCTGTCTTATTTTAGTTCGATCATGCTATCACAAATGGGAAGAGGTCATATTTTCTCTTTATAGCTCAGTAAACATACATACATATATGTACTACACTGTATGTAGTACATATTTATATTACCTATATGTATATGTCTCATCTTTTTAATCCACTCAGCTGTCACTGGCATTTAATGTATTTCTAAAACTTGCTATTGTAAATAGAGCTGCAATAAACAAAGGAGTACAGTGCATATATCCCTTTGAATGAATGTTTTTGCATTATTGAGGTAGATACCTAACACCAGAATTGCTGAACCATATGGTAGATATATTGTTAGTATTTTGAGAAATGTCCACACCATTTACTATATGGGTTGAGCCATCAGTGATGTATGAAAATTCTTTTTCTACACATGCTCATAACACATGCTCATAACATAATGGTACTTGTTTCTGACTTTTTGATAAAAGGGTGTTCTCACAGATATGAGACTATATCTCATTACGGTTTGGTTAGTATTTCCCTGGAGTAAGCGATGATAAGCACTTGTTGATGCACTTTTATGCTACCTGCATATCTTCTTTAGAGAAATATCTGTTTAGGCCTTCTGCTTATTTTTGTGCATTAATTTTTTTTGTCATTATGTTTTAGTTTAATTTTCAAAGAAAACAAATGCAGAGAGCATGATGATTATTGAGTAGATGGTAACAGATCTCTATTTCCATAAATCTAAACGTTCAGACTTAGCCCTTATTTATTACAGGCTTATAAATGTATTCAATGAAGAAAAACTATGGTTTTCTTACAGAGAGAAGTTTGACAATAAAGGATGTGTAATATTAACTATTGACCTTTGTATATGACAGTGTGAAATACTTTCACAGATAATGTTACACATCATCATGCTGTGTAAGCAAGCAAGCTTATGGAGGCAAGAATGAACTAAGTTTTAGCGATAAGGGAAGAGGCCCCTGATGGCCAGGCATCAACATAGCTAGATTATGACATAGAATGTCACAGAGATGACACTTAAATTCTGTTTGTTTGAAGTCATGTACAATTTACAACATTATATTAGGGCCTGTGATTTTAACAAAGATTTGCCACATACACACATTGAAGAACATAGGCTACTGCTTTTAGGAGATGGTCAACTTAGACAGTGGACTCAATCTTATCTAGAGAAAAATGTGAAGTATTTCACATTTTCCATTTGAGGTTACAGCCTACTTATGACCTTTTCATTCTGCACTCCACCCTTTAGTCCATGACAGCAAGGAAATCTATGTAACAGGAAGGCAGTTTTCCTTGCCTCAGTATTTCCAAATACTTGCCCAACAAAGGAAGGAACATTGAGGGGAAAAGTTCAAAAATAGAAAAGTAGAACTCAATGAACCTGCTTTTTGATATTTTACCATTTAAAAAAATATGAACAAAGAAGCAGTTTGTTGATGAAAAGACCCTAATGCTGTCCTTGAAGAGCTCCAGCACCTCATAGGAATTCAGGTAACTGAAAACAAAATGACTGAATGCTCTCAAGACCTGTTGGAAGAAAAGATAAGCATTTATTGCAGTTATTTATCTCTTAACATCTAGAAAACAAGCAATTGTACTCATAATTGTACATTTATTGTTTGTTTAGTGCCAGGCACTCTTCTAATCAGTTTTACTGGATATATTCACAATAATTCTCAGAAGCAGGTACTATTATTACTGGATTTTTTTTTTTTTGTATGAGGAAAAGAAGACATACTGAGTTTTACTAATTTTTCTGAGGAATAGTGGTGATGGGCCTCAGATTTAATTAAGCTGGGGTAGTTTGAGGGCTGGCTATATTCTATTAATAATTATGCTCCATTACCTCTTCCAATTTTCAAACCAAATATCCAGGCAGATGTACAAAACACAATTTTCTTCCCACATCTTAAATATATCTTCAATAAATCAAGTGCATAAATAACCTGGGGCATTTTGGCCATGACAGTAAATGCTAGATAGACCAGCAGTTTGTTTCTGTAATAATTTATTTTCTCATCATCAGTTTATTATAAAAGTCACAATCATAACAACCTACTCCTTGGATCATATTTCAGAGCATGATCTGTCCAGTGATTTTGGGTCATTATTCATCTCCAATTATAATATTTATGGAGAACCAAATTTATGATAAACTCCATTCCAAGTGCTAAAATGCATACCAAATCAAGTACTACTTTACTTAGATTTATATTTTCTAAGGGGAGGATTTTTAGACAATAAATGAGCAGAGACAAATGTGTGCACAGAATATAAATATTGAGACATGATAGTATATATTGAGAGGAGAACTGTGAATCAGAGATAAATTTTCTGAGTCAGTGACACTGTGTTGAGCGGCAAAAAAAAAAAGTAAGACAAAGACAGAAATGACTAAAAGTAGAGAAAAATCAAGGCAGCAATAAAATCAGAATTTCAGAAGGATAAAGAGGTCAGTGTGGTGAAATCTCTGGAGTGAAATAGAGAAGAAAAATTCAAAAGGATTTACCTACTAAGAGCTAGATTTTCTTCATGTTGAATGAGGTCTCTGTAACTTAAAGGACATATTAGTGCCTTATCAATTATATGGTGTGCAAATATTTTCTCCTATTCTGTGTGATGTCTCTTTGTTTCAGTTATTGTTATTTGTTGTAAAGAAGCTTTTTAGTTTGACAAAGATATTTAATCTTTTCCTTGCTTCTGGAGATGAGTTCTCCAAGGTGTTTCTGAGGCTTATGTAATGGAGTGTTTTCTTATATAGATTTTGTGGGTTCCAGTGTTATATTCAAGTCTTTTATCCACTTTGAGCTGATTTTTGTGGACATGTGAAATAATAGTCTAGCTTTATTCTTTTGTTAAGTGTCTGTTCAGTTTCAGTCAGTTCAGTTCAGCACCATCTATTGAGATATATTTTTCCAGTGTCTATTCGTTACTCCTTCATCATAGATTAGTTGACTATATATGTATGCTGTTACTTCTCGGCTTTCAATTTGATTCCATTGGTCTTTGTATGTGTTTTCATTCAAAGAGTGTGCTATTTTCATTATAATAGCTTTATAGAATATTTTGAAATCTGGGAGTGCAGTTAACTATTCTTTCACCTTTTACTCAGGATAGCTTTAACCATTTAGGGTTTGTGTGTGAGTGTGTGTGTGTGTGTGTGTGTGTGTGTGTGTGTGATTCTATATGAATTTTCAGCAGTATTTGTTCCATTTCTTTGAGATTTTTATTAGAATTGCATTAAATGTGTAAATTGCTTATATGACCAGATTGATAATGTTAATTTTCCCAAGCCATATGCAGGGAATGTCTACTTGCTTGTGTTTTCTATTTAAGTGTTTTATAACTTTCTTTCTATATGTCTTTCATCTCCTTTGGTAGGTTTATTTTTAGGCTTTAATTTTTTTATATAATTATACATTTAACATCTATGAAAATGGCATATATTAAAAATAGTAGAAACAAAAATTGCTGTCAAGAATATGGTTTGAAAAAGATCCCCTTAGTTTGCTGGTGGAAATTTTATCTGTTCTAGCCACTATAGAAAACTGTTTTTAGGGTACTCATTTTTGGAGATAATGATACTCCTTTCCTGGGAGTATGGGAAAGGTAATTCCCACATAAATTTTTATGACTTGTTTTAGGGGAATGCCAGGAAGGCTTTCCTACTAATGCCTTAACTCAATTTCCTTAAGTATGAAATATTCAATGCTCCAAGTTTCCTTATTTAAGGATAGCATGTACTGACCACAAACAATTACACAGGATTTGTGAACATACCACTATGATTAATGCTGGGAATGTGATGTGATGGGAAGATATCAAATAGATTGACATGTTTTAATTTTTACAAGATTTGAGTTACCTTTTACAAGGATGATCTTGACATTAGTGGGAGAAGGGTTGAAGTAAGACAAGCATCACAAGAGATGGACAAGAAAACCACTGTAATAGTCTAGGGGCTAGGTAAAAGATGATGATTAGAACTTTGGTCTGAGTCCTAGACATGGGGAAAAGTAAAATATTGCAGAATATACTTTAAGGTAAAGGAGATATCTATTTGAGAAAATAGTTCTGCCCTGTTTGTTTTTTTTTTTTTTTTTTTTGCTTTTGAAATTATTATTAAATAATTTATTTATAAGTTTCACATTTTTGTAGTTCCTGGGGTTCATCCACTGCCTTGCCTCTCTGATCATTCCCACCCTCTCCCACCCCCCTACCACCCCTGAGTTGTGTACTTCAGTTTGGTGGTTAGCTAGTACTTGGATGGGAATACCCTATTTCTGTTCATCTCCTCATTGAAAGGTGCTCTAGGGAATATATAACTTTGCCTTTGTTCAGATCAATACTCATGCTCCCTCAGGTGAGGAGGGGAGAGTTGCCTGATTGGCAAATTAAGGAAGACTTTTCACCTTGATTCTTCACTTATTTTTGGGAGAGCTATCCCTTCCGAAGCCTACGTAGCAAAAGTCTTCCTGTTGAAAGTTGCCTTAGTTCATTGGTAGTTCTGTCTGGGTGCTAAGCTTGCCTAATTTGGTGTGTGTGGGGGGATCAGGAAGATCATTTGATCTAATGCTGAGATACATTTCCAGTTTACTCTCTTTTTATCAATAAGGTGACCATTTAGCCTCTATCTGTTACTCTTTTTCAGAACTTTTAATTTGTTCAGGAAAAAGAATGCTTTTTATTGAACCCTTCTCATGAGGCCCCAGATTAATTTAAACATGGTTGGGATTCCAATACATTAACTCCCCCTAGATAATCTGATGGAATAAGTACCCTCTGGTCAGAATCTAGGATGACAATTTTAATGGGTAGACTAGATGGAGAATGATCACACCCTCTCGTTGCTCACATAGAAGCCAATCAATGTCATATTTATTAACCCAAGAATCTCAATTTTGTTCTTGGCTTGATAGGTTCTAGCTACGAAGTCAGGTACTTGACTTCATTTCCCATTCCAGTGCCTAACATGGGCACTGATAACTAGTTACAACATTCTTGAACCTGTCCGTGACCTTAAAAGTCTCTCTCAGGATATTGTTTCCAATAGCTTCTAACAAATGGGATTACAGACAAGTTAAAATTGAAATTATAACTTTGAGGCAAAATATAGAACGAAACTAATTAGACTGTGTAGTCAACACAAACTTATCCAGAAAATCATTTTTTTTTTCTTAAAACTTCATTGAAAATATTTCTGAGATACTATTTTCTAAAATTGGAATAGACTAATTTTTTTTAGTACTTCAATTTTTATCTTGGGACTTCAAAGATTACTTGGGAGAAGATATGAGATTGATGTAACTCAGTAGAGTTCAGCATTTATACGCAAATTTACTTTAAAATAAGTTTTGACAAAAACTTTTTTTGTATTCAAGTTATCTCTTTATAGTGGAAATTTTAGCAACTGAACATTTAACATCAATTATTTCTAAGAGTAATTTTCAAATCTAGTGCCAACCATAAGATAGACTTTTACCTAAAACTACAGTGCAATTAAGCTTTCCTCTGTCATTGCCGAGTGTTAGTGATAAACATTTTTCTTTGAGTGGGAGATGTTTATTTTTTTCTCTCCTTTCTTCTCTAACTAATCTCAGCAATTGTGTAAATTTGAGGCCTCATCAATAAACCTCAAATTCTTTTTTTGCTCATACTATGCTCTGCAGATTGAAAATGCACCTGAATGATAAAAGCTAAATAAAAAACTGACAATTTAACTGGAGAGCTCATCACCTCCTTTGAAATTTAAATTCCCCCAAATCTTGAAACAAAGAGATTTGAAAAGGACCCCTCAAAGGAACACAGCAGATTCTTGTTGAGAATATCTGTATACATCTGACACTTCTAAAACAAAGAATGATTTTTAAGAAATAGCTAAAATGGCCCATTTGAAAAACAGTGTGGTAAATCACAGCCTTAGGTCATGAGTTCTCTAGCGAGTGCTCTGCTGGCTATAGAGTATACCTACTTGGTATAAAAAAAAATATATTGGCTGCTGTATTTCAAGTCTACCAAGGGTGCTCAGCATCATCTTGGAAAACATGTGCCATTTCCAGAGGTTTAAAATAGTTTTCTAAATATGTTTTATCATAGTCTGAATATGGCTCCAGTCTCTTCTGAGCCGGAATACTAAAGGAAGGAAGACCATTTTGAACAACATTTGAAGACAATGCACTGAAGGGGAATAAGAGATAAGCAGGATATCCATCATGAGGACACTGAATAGTGTAGGGCCTGAGAGAAAGATGGTGACTTATATATATTAAAATCTTTTTTTAAGATTCAACGAAATTCTTCATATGTTTAAAAACCATATGATTATGTGTTAGAGTTCATTTAGGTTAGATTCTTTCAAAATAATACAATCTCCATTATGGATATTTTTAATAATTTTATTTTTTAATAGATTGTACACAAACATTTTTACATCATTGTCTACCCTGAGGTTCTCCCACCATCTTGTCACTCTTAAACAATCATCTTATTCTCTTGCGCCCATCTTTCCCCTAATATTACCCCCTTCCCCTTCTCTTGTTCTCTGCTCCAGTTCTCTTGACAGCTTTAAATTTTTCTTGTTTATTTGCTTTTCCTATATCCCTCATATACATGAGACCTCCCAGTATTTCTCTTTTTCTTTCTGGCTTATTTCCGCTAACATGATTAATTCTAGCTCCATCCATGTTGTTGTGAATGACATTAAATTTGTCATTTCTGATTGATGAATAATATTCCATTGTGTACATATACCACAACTTCTGTATCCATTCATCTGTTTTTGGGTATTTGCGTTGTTTCTATGTCCTGGTTACTGTAAATAGCGCTGCAAAAACAGGTGTCCTTTTTATTATATTTTGTATCTCTTGGGTAGATTCCGAGAAGTGGGATTGCTGGATTGAATGGTAGTTCCACTTTCAGTATTTTAAAGGTCTTCCACACAAATTTCCATAGTGGCTGAACCAGTTAGCATTCCCACCAGCAGTGTAAAAGTGTTCCTTTATCTCCACATACATGCAAGCATTTGTTGTTGCCCTTTTTTTTTTTTTTTTTAATATGGGCCATTCTTACTGGTGTGAGATGGTATCTCACTGTGGTTTTAAGTTACATTTCCCTATTGGTGATGTTGAACATTTTTTCATATGCCAATTGGCTATTTGCATTTCTATTTTTAAGAAGTGACTTTTTAGCTCTTTGCGTGATTTTTTGATTGGAGTTTTTGCTTTATTTTTGTTAAGTTGTGTGAGTTTTCTGTGGATCTCTATTATTAGACCTTTATCACTTGTATGGAGAACAAATTGTTTTTCTCCATTCAGTTGGGTTTCTTTTTGTTTTGGTTATTGTCCCTTTTGCTGTTCAGAAGCTTTTTAATTTGATGTGGTCCAGTTGGTGTTTTCTTTCATCTTATTAGCATCTGTAGATGTCTCCTAAAAGAGGTTTCTAAACTGTAGTTCCTGGAGTGTTTTGCTCATATTTTCTTCTATATATTTAAGGCTTCAAGTTTGACATCTAAGTTGTTTATCCATTTTTAGCTGTTTTTTGTACATGGTGTGAGGGAGTAGTCTAGATTCATTTTTTTTTTTTTTTGAGACTAAGTCCTGCTATTTTTGCCTGTGGAGCCACAGACTCTCGTTGCCTGGGGTACCACAGGCTCAAGCAATCCCCAGCCTCAGCTTCCCAGGTAGCTGGGATTACAGGTACGCACCACCTCGCCCAGCTATTTTTTTTTTTTTTTTTTTTTGGAACTAGGTCTCTCTACGGGCCCCAAGCAGGACTTGAACTGCAATCCCTAGCCCAGGCCGCTTCATAGACTGAAGCTTACAGGCATGAGCCACTGTGCCTGGCCCTAGATTCATTTTTTTACAAACAGCAGTTCAGTTTTTCCAGCACCATTTATTCAAGAGACTATCCTTTAGTCTTATATCCAGTGCATATTCTTTGTTCCTTTTCAAAGATTAACTGGCCATACATGTGTGGCTTTATTTCTGGACTTTTGATACTACTCTATTAGTCTTTGTGTCTGTTCTTTGTCCAGTATCATGTTGTCTTAATTATTATGGGTTTATAGTACAACTTAAAGTCTGGGAGTATAATGCCTGCATTCCCTCTTTTCTTACCCAAGAGAACTTTGAATATTCAAGGTTTTTATTGTTCCAAATGAATTCTAGTAATAATCTTCAATGTCTTTGAAGAATGACATTGAGGTTTTTGTTGGAATTTCATTGAATCTGTAGATTGCTTTTTGTAGAATGGCCATTTTGTTAATTCTTTCATCCATGAACAGGGGCTGTCTTTCAATTTCTTTATGTCTTTTCTCTCTCTTAACAAAGTTTTATAATTTTCTTTGTATAAGTCTTTCACATCGTTGTCAAGCTTATCTCCAGATATTTAATTTTTATTGGTACAATTATGGATGGGGTAGTTTTCTTTATCTTTTTCAAACTGAATTTTTGCATATAGGAAAGCTACTGACTTTTGTGTATTCATTTTAAAGCCTGCTACCTTGCTGGTTTATTATTTTCATTAGGTTTTCTGTTGAATTTTTAGGATTCTCTATCTACATTAATATATCATCTGCAAACAGTGATAACTTTACTTCTTCTTTTCCTATTTGGATCCCTTGCATGTTTTTTTCCTTGCCTAATTGCTCTAGCTAGGACTTCTAGGACTATGTTGAAAAAGCAGTGGTGAGTGTGGGCAACCTTGTCTTATTAGAGGGAAGGCTTTCAGTTTTTCTCTGTTTTTGGATGAGGTTGTTGGTTTGCCATATATTGCTTTTATTATGCTAGTGTATATTCCTTCTAGCCCAAATATTTCGAGAACCTTTATGATATCGATGCTGAACATTCTCAAATGTGTTCTCAGTATTTCTACTATAGATATTTCATATCTACTGATAGGATCAATATCATATTGGTTTTTATTTTTCTTTTTATTGATGTGGTGGATTACATTAATTGATTTTCAGGGATTAAACCATCCTTGATTCCCTGGTCTAAATCCGAACATGTTAATGGTGTATTATCTTTTCAATGCATTGCTAGATTCTATTTGCTAGGATTTTGTTGAGAATTTTTGTATCTGTGTTCATTAGGGAGATTGGTCTATAGGTTTTTTTTTTTTTCCCTTTGTGCTATCTTTATGTGGTTTTGGTACTAGTGTGATGTTGGCTTTGTAGAATGTTTAGTAGTATTCCTTCTTTATTTTTGAAAGAACTTTGTACCAGTTAATCTCTGAACATCTGGCAGAACTCATTTGTAAATCCATCTGATTTAGGGCTTTTGTTTAGGTGGAGGGATTTTATTACTGCTTAAATTTCACTGCTTGAGATTGGTATATTTAGGCTTTCTATGTATTCTTTATCCAGTTTTGGATGAATGTATGCTTCTAAATATTCATCCATCTCATCAAGGTTGTTGAATTTGTTTGCATATAGATGTTTGTAGTAACCTCTAATTATCTTCTATCTTGTTGAATTTGTTTGCATATAGATGTTTGTAGTAACCTCTAATTATCTTCTATATTTCTGCTTTGTTGTAATTTCTCTTCTTTCATTTATGATTGTTTGTTTTTTTCTTCTCTTTTTTCCAAACCTCACTAGAAGTCCATTTGATATAGGAAGTTTTTGGCTTACTGTATCCATGTTTATGTTTTGTCTTGTTTATCTGTCCCTTAGTGAGGATGAGATGTTGAATTTTCTTTAATGTCTTTTTTCAAAGATGCTAACAATTGTCTGGTATATTTTAACACTCTTTCATTTGATGTATATATATTGATGTGTTATGCCTTCCTGGTGTACTGACCCCTTGATCAGTATACAGTGTCCATATTTGTCTCATAACCTTTATTAGTCTCAAATCTACTTTATCTGATACGAGTTTGGCTGTGCTGCCTTCTTTCGGGGTCCTTTTGCTTATAGGATTGTTTTCCAGTCCTTTGCTTTCAAAATGTATTTATCTTTAGCAGTTGGGTGTGTTTCTTGGAGGTAGCAGAAGTTGAATTCTCTTTTTTTAATACATTCTATTTCTTTTTAATGGTGAGTTTAGTCCATTAACATTTAGGGTGATTATCAATAAATGATAATTATTTGTCAATTTATTCATCTTTTTTCTTTTTTTGTGGTTCAATTAATTTCCTTGTTCCATTCTCCCTGTTCATTCTTCCATTTGTTTACATTTTAAGGCTTCTTGTAGTATTTCTTGAGGTGGGAGGGGCCTGGTTATGGCAAATTTTGGAGGCTTTGTTTATCTGAAAAGGACCATCTTTTTCGCTCAGATATGAAACTTTGCAGGTTAAAGTATTCTTGGCTGACAATTTTATTGTAGAGTTTTTATTGTGGAGTTCACTCTACTGTCTTCTTGCCCTAAGTGTTTCATCTGAGAAATATGAGGTGAGCTTGTTTTTAGCATCACAATTTTCATTATTGTCTTGAATTTTTAGTATTTTACTATTATATGCTCTGTTATATTTTGTTTTCACTATAATATTTTGATGATCTTCAAGCTTCTGGTATGTCTATTTTCATTTCTTTCTTTGGGTTTAGAAAATTCAATGATTTGTTCAAATATTTCCTAAGTTCCTTTGTCTTTCTCTTCTCTTTCAGGAGTGCCTATTCTGATATTGGCTTTACTCAAGTTGTCAGATATTTCCCTGAGTGTATTCTCATTCCCCCCCTTGTATACTCCTTTCTTTTTCTGTTTAGGTCTGAATCTTCTAGAGTGCTAACCTTTTCTTCCATTTCTTCTATTCTTTGTTCTTGGCTTTTCCCTGAGCTCTTTAGTTCCTCTACTGTTCTGTTACCTTCCACCAACTTATTTTTCAAGGATTCATTCTCATTTCTTAATTCACTGATTGTGTTTTTCATTTCATTCTTTTTCCTTTCCTTTCTTCTCTGTTAATCTTCAAGTTTTTTTTTTTATTATGATCTTAATTTTTTCTCTCAGGTCATAATATTATTTTGCACTTGTTTTGTTGGTTTTAGTGGGCTGGTTTATTTTCTGAAGTGTGTTGGTCTCAGGATCATTGGTTTGGTCAGTTGTTATTTTCCTTTTTCCCATATTTTCCTTTTGGATTTGCTCTGCTCTTGGGTGCTAGTGCCACTGATATCAGTGAGTGCTATTTCTTGGTGGTTTTGTTGGATTGCCAGGTACATGGGTTGCAGTGTTAGGTGGGGAGGAATAGAGGTGTAGTTCCCTGAGACTTCTCCATCAGGAGCTCTCATCTGGTCCTATGCTACAGTATCTGAAGATTCCAGTTCTAAGGTGGGGTGTTGGTTTTTCAGGGGTGGAGGTTAGTATGGGCTAAAAGGTGCTGCTGACCAGTTTGAAGTGATGGTTATCCAGTGGCTTGCTGTGCAGAAGAGAACCCTGGGTCTGTACTCACCTTTCCCTGGGTTGCCTGGTATGGTTCACTATGAAGGGAGAATTCCCTGCCTTGTCTGAGGGCTGAGGCACACTCACAAGCTCCATTATAAATGAAGAGACCCACCTACTCCCAGACTCTGTCTTCCAGTTGTCTGTCCCAGGGTCAGCTACTTCACCAGTTGCTTTGTTCTATAACTGAACTGTTTCCTGCATGCGAATTTCTAACAGGGACTTTTTATATTAGTATCTTTCAAAGTGGGTTAATTTATTAACATACTGATTTCCTTTATTTATTCATATGGATAGATACAGGGCCGCAGGAAAGTCAGAATCAGAAATGGAATCTGTCTTTCTAATAAAACTATCCTGATTTACATTTTTTTCACTTTATGAAAGCAATAAGTTTCAGTAGAAACCACACATCAAGTGTTGAAAAATTTTCCCAACCTAACAATAAGCAGTATGATACTATCTTGGGATGCTGGGTAATGTCAGAAAGTAGAGCTCTCTGTCAGACATGATTATGAGAGCAAACAACTGACATTTTACAGTACATACAATTTAATATAAACATTTGATGATAAAATAATCATTCAATTTAAAAACTTTATGATAAGGCTTTATTATAAAGATTTGTATTAGATGATTTAGTCCAACTACAGGTTAACATAAGCATTCAGAGCATGTTGTACATAAGCTAGATTCATCTATATGATATGAATCATACAGATTTATATATATATATGAGTCTGTGGTATGTTGGGTGAATTAAATGCACTGAAAACTTATACTATGTTCAGTTTTTGATGAGTTTATCTAGATGTAATCCCATGGCTAAGTCCAAGAAAATCTATACTTGTCATTCAAAATCCTGACTTGTTGAAGAGATGACACTGGGTGTCTGCAAGTGGAAGGAAACAGAGGAATGATTTTAAGAAGCAGCAAAATAATCAGGAGAGCATTCTGCATCCCCATGTGGTCCAGGAGGAAGTCTGTAGCTCTTTCAAGAGGCACAGGGGTCACAACTAAGCCTCAGAATGACCTGAGGAGATTGTCAACTCTCATTGGCTAAAAGTGTGTGTTATTTTACAGAGGCTGTTTCCTGGGATCCACAGTTCTAGCTTTTCCAGTCCCAGAAAAGAAGGGACATAAGTCTGTGCCAATGGAACTCAGTGGCAAATGGTAAGGACAAGCCTGCATTATCATATCGGCCTCCTGGCCATCCACTCAGGAATTTTGTATAAACTTGGGTTGTCACTGCTGAAACTGAATTTCACTCAGTCATCAGTGAGTGGTAGATCAGTGAGGATATAGAATGCGATTTAATGACAAATTTAATATTTTTAAAAACTGAGTTTGGGGGCAGAGGCTCATACCCACTACACAACATGAATTTATGTTTTTATGGCGGTCAGATAAATTTGGCAATTCTAAGCTACATGCCCATGTCCATCCCACAGAGCCTACTTTCAAAGAATTTCCTGCAGTTCACATAGAATATCCTTTGGTTGCTGCCAGGTCATCCAGACAGGGATCAGAGACCAAGTTCTGGGAACAAGAAGTGGAAACCTCTAACCAATATTAATTTTTAATACAACCCATGCCTAGCTTACTGTTTGCCTGTATTTATTCTCTCTAAATCAAAGAGAAAAATATACTGAGAAAAGAAAATATAATATTTATTGAAAACTCATACACTTAATACACTTTTTTTTATACTGAATAAAAACAGGACATAATTGTAAAGCTTTGCTCATATCATCAAACCCTTAATAAAACATGCAAATTCCCACTCTTTGATCAGGAAATGCCATTTTCTCATTAATTTTTGCTTGAAAAATCACAATAAAATACCCAGAGGAGTAATAAAAGAGTTAAGAGAATGTGGATAATGGGTTAAGCTGCCACATGCTCTTTTTCTCAATATCAGTTTGTAGGACAAAGTGGAATAATCATTCCTCACCAGACAGTTAAAATGTCACTGGAAAAGAAAGCTCCAGGTGCTACTGATGCCTTGGTCAGGACATAGAATATTAAGCCAAATGTCTTATGTTTTAGCTATTTTAGCAGTTTGTAATGTAATGTTGAGTTGATCAAGCATCCAGTTTGATAAATGATCTCTGTCAAAAGGATATCACTGCTTAAACTAGAATAAAATAAAATTAGGAAATGGACAAAATAATGAATGTTAGAAACTAATACTGAAAAAACACTCATTGTTAAATGATTGAAAAAGTGTACATTGGTATATGTCTTTGGTTTCTGACACTGCGCATCTGAAAACAATATATTTTCCAGGGTGATAGAAACATCTTTTTTTACAAAAAAATGATTTTTTGTGGGCTCCTGGATTAGAACTTATCACTGGAAAGAACAACCCATGACTGGAAGCTTGAAATTTTTAGCACCAGTCTCTATTCTCTTGAGAAAGGAAAATGACTCAAAATCAAGTCACAGGCCTGTCATGCATCCTCCATAAAAATTATAATAATATGGGATCTGAATATCTAGGTAGGTGGACACATTCACATTGGTAAGTTGACTCAGTCCACCTCCATAGTGAGAGCAACTCTTATGCTTGGGACCCTCTTAGACCTCATCCTATGTGTTTTTTCACCTGGCTATTCACCTATTCACTTTATATCATCCTTTAATAAATTGGCACAGTAAGTGTGTGTTTCCATGAGTTACATAAACATGTCTACAAATAATCAAGTCCTGGGTGGAGGAGATCAAGAAACCTCTGATTCATAACCAAGCTGGACAGAAGTTGTGGGTAATCTGGGCACTTAGATATGTGGTAGGTATCTGAACTGGGAGCAGTTTTGTGTGACATTACCCCTAACCTGATGCATTTTCAAACATATATGTCAAAACTGCTTTAAATCATGGAATCCTCCACACATTTGACCAGAACTATCAGCAGTGAAGTGTTCCATGTAAGTATTAAAATACACACGTAAGGAGAAGACTGCTGTTTTTGTTCTTCCTAATCATGACTTGAAAATCAGAAATAGTGCTAATAATGCTCATGTCAATAATACCTGAAATTTACTGTGTCACCACCCTACTTTATGAAATGGGTATGAGTTTCCCATATTTTAAATGAAGACCATACTTGTGGAAATAGTATAATGCAAAAGCTGTAAGATATAAGAGATTCAAGGTCATGAATTCTTGTTCTAACACCAAATCTCTCCAGCTCAGCATGACCTTTTGGAAGTCTCTTTCTTATGGATTTATGACTGGATACAATGTGTGGACTAAGCTATCAAACACCTGGTGAGCCAGGCTTCTCCTTTATAATAAAGCATATTCATTACCTCTAACAATAATAATCTATACTTCCTTAATACACTAATAGAATTTTAATCCTGAAAGGAGCAAATTGATTAGCCAATTCCAGCTTCACTTTGATATAGCACTGTTAAAATAGTGTTTAATGCTTCAAGAGATTTGATTTCTCTGCTTGAACATTTGATGAACTTAGATATATATTTTTAAAATTATGAACTCCATTATAAAGTATGATAATGTTATTTGGTATTATAGACATAAGAAAAATGAACATGAAAGTGCTCTCCATGATCTTCTTATAAATATGTATATATTTTATATAATGAGCAATGCAACTTTAATTCATAATCACATTATAACTAACTTTTTAATTAAGTAGCATCCTAGAAGCTACAAATTTGAACTCCTGATTCATTTCCAATCACATTCTAATTTATATTTGCGTTTGTTTCACTTATTCTATGAAAAACTTCAATCTTTCCAGTCTCTAATCTTGGAAGTTAAAAATTCATAAGATATAATTAGAATCTGTGTAGGAGACATTAGTAACAAGAATATTGAACTAGGAGTCACAGAAACTTGGTTTTTGGCCAGGGTCTGTATCCTATTCAAACTATTTCTATGAAAATAACTTCACTCACCTATCATTAAAGAAGGCCTCCCCAGAGTTCAAATTCTAACTTAAATGTATACTCAGAAAAGGAATTAATTAAAGCTATTACAAGTTTATGTATAGATACTATTATATTTCATATCAGAAATAGTTTGCTGATATGACACCAAGGTTAAATGTGAGCAATGGCAATTTAATACGTCAAATGCGAAAAAGATCACTAAATTATAAAGATCTTAATGTTTTCTTTTCAAACTACTCAAACTGGTAGCCATTTATGAAATCAGTCATTTTTAAATACTTAAAATACTTCTTGATCTTTATCCTATAAAGAAATAGTAATGACCTAATTATTACCTAAGTTAGAAAAATAAATAATTGTTCTAACTCCCTCTTGCTTAATCTTGATCACCACTATTAAATATAAAATGCTGTAACATCTTCTTCATTTGTTATTTGGGGATGTGTGATAAGGGTAGTTAGGGGGAGAAGGGAGAATTGGGAAGTGAAGGGGAAGAATTATAACCTAAAATGAGAACAGAAAATAGGAACAAGTAATGAGCAGCCTTAGGACACTGGCACTTCCATGAGAGGGGAGAACTTCCATTTAGCAAATGGAGACTAGAGGTGAAGAAAGAATACATTTGAGAAAAGAGAGGTTACAGAGAGCACGTGGAGTATTTATTCTAGAATTCAAATTTTATCACAGAAAATAGTTTCCCCCTTCATGATTAGATAATCATGGAGTTCAATCAGTCATTTCTGGGAAGGTTTAAGGATGAAAATAGAATTTTCCAGGGACTTATTATTCTTCAATATGAATGTTTTAAACAAGGTCTTGTCTGATCAGAATCAATAATTTATTGTTTTTTATTACTAGAGTATGGAAGAATATTTTATCTGAAGAAGGTCAAAAAGAACATCTTATCATAATAAAAGACAAAATGGTCCATGATTCTAGATAACCTACTCAGTACTTCTCTTAGCATTCATACTTAAATGTCAAAGATTCCTTGTCTGTAGGAATTTTTTTTCAGCAAAAAAGTCATCCTCAGCAGGGACCCTAAGGCAACAGCACTCTTGTGTGAGTGGGACATAAGCAGCAGCAACCATGGCAGGATGTTGTCAGGTATTAGAGATTTTACTGCACCGTAGTGTCAGCTGGTCTCATGTTCCCTGCACACATCACATACTATAAACAGATAGATCATAATTTTGAAAGCTGTCTCACACTCTTTTCCTTTTTTAGACAGTGGGCACACATATATGATTTCTGTCTTTTGAATATATTCCTAGAGAGACCAATGAGTTTCTTTCACTTCTCTTCAGGTATACATAATGGAACAAAACCTCCTGAATTTAGTGGGTAGTAGTAGTGCCTTAGAATCAAGTCATACTTGTTCCTTAGGCTTTCCCATAACACATATAATAATGGCTGGGTTTGAGGGCAAACATTTCTTTTCTACAATTTTTAAATAAATTTGATGATAAAATTTAGCTACCAGGTACTAAGGCAAAGAAAAGTAGATGTACAGACTCCTACTATTAAGTGAAGAGTAAATTATAGTTGAAATGTACAAGAAATAAATTCTAAAACAATCAAGAAAGTATTCTAAGTCTGTGCACCAGGTATAACCCCAGCTAATGGCTGATGCTGAAAAATGTGAGATTGGTTAGTTCAATTCCTAGTTTAATAAGGAAGAAAGTGAGACTGAGAGACATGTCATTATTTTTTTAAGGTAACAGTGCTAAGCAGCATGAAAGTTGGTTGAACTGGTTGATTCCAGGTTTGCAGAACTATTTCTCAGTATTCTTAATTCATCAAACTGACCTACCATCCTTCATGTGAGACTCTTGGAGATACTTATGTTAATATTTACAAAACTTCTCAATAGAATCAGGTGCAATATCCTATAATCAAGCACACGCATACGCTGGCAGTGAATATGTAAATATTCACAGTAGGCAGTCTAAGTAATGACCCTGAGTGGCTAACTGGTAAATCAATAAATAGATAGGATTTTGCCACCACACACTATTAAAATTTTGTTTAGTGTTCAAAGTTTTTGACTTTCAGAATTACAGATAATTGAGTGTAATTCTATATAGCCATGTTTCCCTTATAAGAAGGAGAGGAAAAGGAAAAAAACAATTCAAAAATCTCAAGCAATTAAGAATACATCCATTAGAGTGCAATACTAAATGTAGGTCAGTCATCAAGGTCCTGTTTAAAAGACAGTTTTATCCTATATCAAATATGACTGACTCAGGAAGTTTAAAGTATAGCCAATCAATTTTCATTTCTGACCAGTTTCTGAATCTTTACTTTATTCTTCATGTCTTTTCTGGGTTACGCTTAGGCTTCTGGTTCAGGGAACATATTTGGAAGGTTAAAAGTATGAGAAGTATAAGCTTTGGAGTGATTGTCCTGGGTGGAAGTCAACCTTTTTTTTTTTTTTTTCATTTTTAGGCAAACTATATAATTTTTAATGAGAAATCCACTAAGATATTGGTAATCCCTTTGTATATTGTAAGTTTGTGTTCTTAGAGTTTCCAAGTCTGTCTTTGACTTTTCAGAGTTTGAGCATAATGTGTTTTGGTGGTTATCTCTACTCTGAGATTGTTGTATTTCTTGTATTTCTGAGTCTACAACTTCCCCAAAATTTAGGCCACTTTTAGCCACTCTTTTTCAAATAATCTCTCTGCCTCTTTCTTTATCTCTTCTCCATTACTACCATAACATGAATATTGGTCCACTTGTCCATGATCCATTAGTCTCTTATATGCTTTTGAGTGTTTTCATCCTTTTTTAAATTTTTATTCCTCAGATTTTATAGTTTCATATGACCTGTCTTCAAGTTCAGTCTCTTTCCTCTCCCTGTACAAATTTGCTGTTAACTCCCTCCAGTAAAACTTTCAAATCAGTTTTATATTTTTCAGCTCCAGAATTTTTTAGTTTCTCTGTTATGATTTCTGTCCCTTAGTTAATATGACATTTAATCATATATCACTTTCCCAATTTGTCTTATGGTGGTCACATTTAAAGGAGTTTTAAAGTATTTGTCTAATAAGCCAAACGCCTGTTTCTTAAGAGATGATTTCTTTGAATGGGCACTATTGCATTTTTTTTACATCTGCCTAGTGATAATTTGTTGAAAATGTGCATTTGAAAAAAAGCAGCAACCTCACCCAGTCTATGCAGACTGGCTACAAGTAGGGGACGGCTTTCATTAATATGACCAGTATAAAGACTGTTTCTCAGGCTTTTTCTAGTATTTATCTTCACTGCACCTTTCTCTATATTGTTTTCTCATTCTCCATTATAAGTGATTAGTTTTACATGTTTCAGTTTCCCTAAATGGCTAACTCTGTTTTAACTTGAGACTTCAAATACTCAGTTGAGTTAATCAATGATCTATTACCACAAACATCTGTATATCTGTAGGGTCCTTGGGGTTTTTCTTAGACATGATTGCTGTTTCCTGTGACTTTTAGCCTGAGATCTGAACTATAAAGCATTTGATTGTCTAATAACCTAGTTAAGAACACAAAAACCAATCACTCACACCATTCTGACAAGTCAAGTATTGCAAATTAAGTCCACATTGTTCATTTAGTTTTCAGAGAGTAACTGGGAATTTGGAAATCACTTCTGTCAAACTCTAAAAGTTCATGCCAGGAAAATAATAGGACAACAGTAAATTAAAAATACCACAAAACTGTCTATGCTTTTGACTGGATTCTCATATAATAACTGTCTATTTTTGACTGGTTTTGAGATATCATATGAAACTATTTGATCCAACATAATAGTTAATTTAATATTTCTCTGAAGGCCTGGCATTTCCTATCTGTCATGTTGCTGATGTTCTGCTTATTTTAATTTCTTAAACTTTAGTTTCTAAATGTATCTATTTTATAGGACTATTCAGATGATTCAGATTTAAATTAAAATTGCATTCAGTTAATATAAATTTTGAATGCTCATATTGTCATAAAATAGTATAATTCAAACCACAGATTTAATTCCTTATTTTACTTATCTCTATTATAGGGAGACTTCAGTATGGTGTTAATTGTCTTATAACTGCAAACCCTGAACCCACAAATAACATTGCCTACTCTATATCTACTTTCCTGTACTGTACTGTACTATTTTGTATCCACATTGAATATATGAAGCATAAGTTTTCTCTCATGTTTTTCTAAATATATTTGTCTACAACATTTAAAAGTGGTTTTCATTCCCATCATCAATTAAAGTATAAACAAGTTTCTCTAGTGAAAATATGAGAAAACTGCACAAGACATAAGTTTTATCTTTTACATAGGCCTGTTCAGGTTTAATTTAAGATAGATACCTGATAAAACATTAGAATTTAAAGTTACTTTTTCCACTTTGAAATTCTTTTTTTTTTTTTTAATATACCTCATTTTGAAATTCTATCTTATAGCTCAATACAACATGTGTCCATTGTTTGGCCTCTTCATTTTCCATATTTTGACTAAATACTGAGACTAATTTTTCTTTATCTTTTCCCACAGGTAATCAATCTTTCTTTAATATTTGCCTGTCTGAAATTCTGAAAGATAAACACACTGATATTTTTTTTTCTAATGCAAAGTACATTGGCTCTTCTTTTAGAGACCATGCTTTGCTAGTTTTTTAATGGGATGACACTGCCAAATCCATGAGTTGCAAATCTATCTTTGAGGATGCTCTTAGGAAAATACAACCTAAAAATAGAACATGACAGTGGGGGTCAAAAGTGTGAAATAGATATCAAGAGTATATTTCACAGTATTAGTGATCAACTACAATATTGAAAACAACCAGAACAAGAAACAGGGACATGTTTTGTGACCTAGATTGTTCAAAGGCGACTCTCACTTCAGAAAAGGATTATTGACCATCCAAGCATATCCCTACCAGTGGCATAAGACTTGGTAAATTCATCACCTCAAAGACTGGTTTTTAGATTTATATCACAAAGTCTAATTTGGTTAGCACACTACAATTATTATGTCTTGCAATATGTTATAGTATTAACTAAGCTCAAACTGGTAGTAGACAAGTTACTTGTATTAACCTCCAAGTTTTTGTCCTCACTGGTGATAAGCTACGTGTAACATTAAAGAGGGAAAATCTTATGTCAAATAGAGTCAGGGAAAATGAGAAATCATTAGTCTTCAGAAGTGTCTCTCACTTAAGGTAGTTTGAGTCTCACTCTTACAGAAACAATTTTACCAAAAGTCCTTGATGAAAATCCTTTCCCTCCTAATCAGGACTTGTGTTTTTGCTGCTTCCTCTATTTCCACTATAGCATGCTTCCCTTTTTATTCCTCCTCTTCTCATTCTCCAAAATTACAGATTTTCCTATTTGAAACTCTAATCACATAATAGCACTCCTTTGCTGAAAATATCCAGATCATCTTGATTGGATTTTTAAAAATATAAACTATTCATCTATTTACAGATAAACATCTTGGTTTTCTTCCACAGATGGCTCCTAGTTTTGATTTTTTTCTAATTTATCTCTAAACATAAACTTTTTTTTCTAGATTGAGAGTGACTTTATTAACCTCTATTATTAGGTCAACAGACAGAAAATCACAGTTTAAGATAACTTGAAGAATTAAACACTGAAAATTTTCTGCAAAAATGCTTCACAATTTCTATAAATTAAATGTAATTCCAAATGACACAAAGAAGTAGTAAGAACTTTCCTTACTATACTATGTATAATTTGGCTAGAAGACTGACAAACCAAGGGATCTTGCTTTTCTCCTGCTCACAGTTATTGGTTCACTTTCATTCACTTAAGTCAGAAATCTACACTACTATAGATCTCTTACACAGAAAAGAAAAAATAGTTTGACACCTAAATTTATATAATTCACTTAGTTGAAAAAAGAAGACTCTAAAATAATACTATGAAGACTAACATTTTAAATTCCTTTGGAAATAGATGAAACCAAAATCAATAAGTAATATTGGAAATCAAAATATAAAATTAAAAAATAAAAACAAATAAAAAATTAATGCTGGGAAAAAAGTAACAATTTCTTATAGCATTTAGTTAGTCAAAAAATAATTGAGTATCTACAGTAAGTCAAAAATTACTTGAAATGTTGGGGAAATAAAAGTAAAAAATATTTTCAGGCTTATTTACTTCCTAACATGTAGACTTTGGTGCTTCAATTGTTGGAATTATATATTTTCCATAGGCATTAAAACACTCAGCTCCTCAACTTCTTTTGCACTGACAATTTTCTGTTTGTCAAACTCAAATCTCTGCTGTCATGAAGTTGAATTTTGCTGTCATGAAGTGTATAATTTATTTAAGATTTTTCAAAATATTATTTATAAATAAATTACACATCTTTAATCCCAGGGGTTCATTCCCCCCCCCACCATTATTCCCCTTCCCCCCCTGCACAAAGTAGTGTGCTTCAGTTTGGTTGTTAGCTTGTTTTGACTTTTCTTCATGGCTTTTGTTTATTTTTTCCTATATCCCATATATTAGTGAATCCAGTTGTTTTTTGTCTTTTTCTTTTTGACTTGTTTCTGCTAATATGATTTCTTCTAAGTACATCCATATTATCATAAAATCATACAATTTGTCATTTTCAATTGCTGAGTAAAATTCCATTGTGTATATATACCACATCTTTTTCATCCAGTCATCTGTTTTGGAGCATTTAGGTTGATTCAAGTATTTGCAATTATAAATAGTGCTACAGTAAATATCCAGCGCAGGTGTCCCTTTGTACCCACAATCAGGTCTCTTTTGGGTAGATTCCCAAGAGAGCAATTGCTGGGTCAAATGGTAGTTTCATTTTCACTAATTTGAGGGTCCTCCACACAGCATTCCATAGTGGTTAAACCAGTTTACATTCCCACCAGCAGTGTAAGAGTGTTCCTTTCTCTCCACGTCCTTGCCAGCACTTGTTGTTGCCCGTTCTTTGGATGTGGGCCATTTTTAGTGGTGTAAGGTGGTATCACATTGTGGTTTTGATTTGCATTTCCCTTATTGCTAGTGATGTTGAGCAATTTTTGATGTGCCTTTTGGCCATTTGTATTTTCTCTCTGGAGAAGTGTCTTTATAGTTATTTTCCCCATTTTTTGATTGGGCTTCTTGCTTTACTTTTGTTTAGTTGTGTGAGTTCCTTGTGGATCTTCCATTATTAAACCCTTATCATTTTTGTGGAGGGCAAAACTTTTTTCCCATTCATTTGGGCTTCTTTTTGTTTATTTTGTTGTCTCTTTTGCTGAACAGAAACTTTGTAGCTTGATGTAGTCCCATCTGTTTATGTTTTCCTTCACTTTTTTTTGTCATCTGTAGATGTTTCCAGAAAGGGATTTCTGAACTGTAATTCCTGGAGGGTTTGCACAAATTTTCCTCTATGTATGTTATGGTTTCAGCTCTGACATCTAAGTCTTCTATCCATTTTGAATTGAGTTTTATACATGGTGTGAGGGAGTTGTCTTGGTCCATTTTTTGGCATGTCTTAGTTCAATTTTCCCAGCACCATTTATTGAAGAAGTTATCTTTGTTCCAATGTAAGTTTTTCACTCCTTTGTCAAAAATTAGTTGACTATATATGTGTGGTTTTACTTTTGGGCACTCAATTCTGTTCCATTGGTCTGATTGTCTGTTTTTGTACCAGTACCAAGCTGTTTTAATTATTATGACTTTGTAGTATAGTTTGAAGTTTGGAATTGTTATACCTCCATTTTCTTTTTTTCTGGTCAGGAGGCTTTTTGATATACGGGGTCTTTTGTTATTCCATACGAATTTCAGTAATTTTTGTTCTATCTGTTTAAAGAATGTCATTGGGATTTTTATCAAGATTTCATTGAATCTGTAGATTGCTTTTGGTAGGATGGCCAATATGATTATATTAATTCTTCCAGTCCCTGAACAGGGAATATCTTTCCATTTCCTTATGTCTTCTTCTATCTCTTTTAGCAGCATTAAATTTTTTCTTTGTTTTCCTTTCATGTGTTTTTTCTAGGTTTATTCTCAGGTATTTCATTTTTTTTTTTTTTGGAGCAATGGTAAATGGGATGTTCTTTCTGATTTCTTCTTCTTTGACTTTTTGCATATAGGAAAGCTACCATCTTCTGTGTGTTGAATTTGTATCCGGCTACCTTACTAAACTGGTATATTATTTCAAGCAATTTTCTATGGATTTTTTTTTTGGTTATTTATATAGAGAATCACATCATCAGCCTATAATGATTGCTTCAGTTCCTCTTTAGCTATTTGTATCCCTTTTATGTGTTTCTTTTGTCTTACTGCCCCAGTTAGCACTTCTACTACAATGTTAAAGAGCAGTAGGTAGAGTGTGCATCATTGCCTGGTTCCAGATCTTAATTGGAATGATTTTAGTTTTTCCCCATTTAGGATGATGTTTATGATAGATTCGTCATAGATGGCTTTTATTATGTTGAGGTAAGTTCCTTTAATCCCAATTTTTCAAGGGCTTTTATCATGAATAGATGCTGGACTTTGTTGAATGCTTGCTCTGTGTCTATTGATATGATCATGTGGTTTTGTTTTTCTTTTTGTATAATGTTAATTGATTTCCTGATGTTGACCCATCCTTGTGCCCCTGGGATAAATCCCACTTTGTCATAGTGAATGATGCTTTTAATGCATTGTTGGATTCAGTTTGCCAGGATTTTGTTTAAAATTTGTGCATCTGTGTTCATTAGGGTAATTGGTCTGTAGTTTTCTTTTTTGGTGCTATCTTTATTTGGTTTTGGTATGAGTGTGATGTTTGCTTCATAGAATGCGTTTGACACTTTCCCTTCTTTCTCAATTTTTTGGAAAAGTTTTAGTAGTGCATGCATTATTTCATCTTTGAATGTCTGATAGAAATCATTTGTAAAGCCATCACATCCTGGGCTCTTGTTTTGAGGCAGAGTTTTGATGACTACTTCAGTTTTGTTGCTTGTGATTGGTTTACTTAAGTTCTCTATATCTTCTTTGTTCAATTTTTGATAGTTGTATCTTTCTAAGACTCTGTCAATCTCATTCAACTTGTATTTATTTCCATATAGTTGTTGATAGTAATTTCTTATTATGGATTTCTTTTGTATCTGTGGTAATTTCTCTTCATTCATTTGTGGTTCTGTTTATTTGAATTTTCTCTCTTCTTTCCTTTGTGAGCTTTGCAAAGGGGCTTATAAATTTTATTCATTTTTTTTCAAAGAACCAGCTTTTGGTGTTGTTGATCTTCAGGATAGTCTTTTTGGTTTCTAGGTTGTTTATTTCTTCTTTTATTTTTTTACTTCTTGTCTACTGCTGGGTTTTGTGTTTTTTTGTTGTTCTTTTTCTAATTTTTTAGTTGGTATATAGGTTGTTATTTTGGTTAGTTTTTTTGTTTTTTATATGGGCCTGTATTGTCATGAACCTTCCTCTTATATATACTTTTTCTGCATCCCAGACATTTTGGAATGTTGCAGGGGGCATTTGTTTGTGGAATAGCTTTCCATCTTTCAATCTATGCTTTTCTTTTGGGATCAGATGTCTTTATTGGAGGCAGCAGAATGATGGGTTCTGTCTTTTAATCCAGTCTGCAATTCTGTGTCTTTTGATTGATGAGTTTAGCCCATTGACATTTAGAGTAATTTTTGATGTTTGAGGTTCTAACAATGGGTTCCTGGTGGTTATTTGGTGTTCTGTGTTTGTTTCTTCTTTCTGTTCATTATTCCTTCTTTTTATTCTTCTGTGTGTTTTGATCTTAAGATTTCTTGCAGAAGTTCTTCTAGTGGGGGTTTGGTGATAGCAAATTTCAGGAGGTTTTTTTTGTCTGAGAAGTTTCTAATTTTTCATTCATTAAAGAAGGATAATTTTGCTGGGTAGAGTGTTTTTAGTTGGCACTTTTTGTCTCGGAGGGTTTTCAAGATGTGTCCCCATTCTCTCCTTGCTTGGAATGTCTCTTCTGAGAAATCTGAGGTCAATTAAATCGGTTTTCCTTTGTAAACTATGTTAATCTCTCTTGCTATTCTCATAATTTTTTCTTTAACTTTGGCTCTTGAAAGTTTTACTCTGGTATGTCTTGTTGTGTTTCTTCTTTCATTAAAGTAGTTTGGTGTTCTTTTTGCTTCCTGTATGTCTATTTTCATTTCTTTCTTCAGGTTTCGAAAATTATCCTTCATTATTTCATTGAAAAGTTTTTCAGATCTTATGTCTTTTTCTTTTTCTGGGATTCCAATTACTCTTATATTTGTTTTCTTTAGGGTATCTGACAGATCTCTCATGTTTTTCTTCTGTCTTCTTACTTTGTTTTTCTCTCTCACTTTCTTCATTTTCTCTACTTCTGTATTCTCTAGTGTGCTAATTCATTCTTTTATTTCTTCAAATCTGCTTCCCTGGCTTTTCCCTGCATTTTTGAGCTCTTTTGTTGCTCCTCTTATACACTGTATCTCATGCAGCTTCTTATTTAAGGCTTCAGTTTCATTTTTCTGTTCATCAATTTCATTTTTCTGTTCACCAATGCTCATTTTGCTGCATTCTTTTCTATAATTTTCTGCTACTTCTTTTAGTTTATTGAAAGCTTCTCATCTATTGCCTGCTTTCCTTCCCCCCCCCCTTCCTTTGGCTCTTTGAGTACTTTCATCATGTTGTTTCTGAATTCTTTGTCTGATATATGAAGCATTTCTTTCATGTCATCCATGTTGTTTTCTGCAGATTGTTTATCCTTTGTTGGTGATTTATTTTTCTTAGGGCTTGCTTGAGTATTTGTATTCTTCCTCCTTCCTGTGTT
Source organism: Uropsilus gracilis (assembly GCA_004024945.1). Classification (NCBI taxonomy): domain Eukaryota; kingdom Metazoa; phylum Chordata; class Mammalia; order Eulipotyphla; family Talpidae; genus Uropsilus; species Uropsilus gracilis. Next base: position 8,795 of record PVHY01007718.1, on the reverse strand, counting down.
TCCCTTTGGGACTTGCTCTAAGTACTGAGTGACTCCTCTTCTAGTATTAGATGGCATGTTGAAGCCTATCTAGTTGTGGTTAATTCTGCCTTTGTGCTTTTGCTGCTGTGGTGATTATATCTTGTTTAGTTGGCTATTTTGGGGGATGAGTTCCTTTTAAGAGAGTGGATGTGTTGGTTAGATATGGTTTCTATTGTATTATCTGTCTTCTTTTTTTTTTTTGTTATTTCTCCTCTTTCAGATTGATAGGTCTTAACTATTTTTTTATTGCCTCTGAGCATTTAAGGCTTGTCATATAACCCGTTTTGACTGGGGTGTCTTGATACTCTTGGGTATTGAGTGTCCTTGTTTCTCAAGTTGTCTTTCCCTGGGCCAGTAAAACTCAGTCCAGGCCTAGCCTGAATGACATGGGTTCATTCAAATCCAAAGCTCATGGGCCCACTTTATCTTCCAGGTGTGTTACTTCTGCAACTGGAAGTAGTGGGGTGATGGCTAGAGCCCTCACCTGCGCCACACCAGGATGCTGGGATGCAAGCTCATCATCACCAAGTTGTCTTTCCCTGGGCCAGTAAAACTCAGTCTGTGCCTAGTTTCAATGTGTATATTTTAATAGAATGTTCCTACCATGGCCTATGCTAATAGTAGGGGTAAGGGTAGGCCTTTCTACTGGACCTTCAGGTTCTGGGCACTTGGGTTGAGGGAGGACCAACTTTTACTCCTAACTATGGTGTCGAGGAGCATAGAAATGCCTCTGCTGGTGAATTGATGGTGTGTGTGTGTGTGTGTAAACTCTTCCCTCCAGTTCATTCCTACTTCTATCAGAACTCACTAGAAATGAGAAAATCAACAGTACAACTGCACAGATACAGGAAAGGAGAATAAACAAAGTCTCTGGACATAATCCTTACCTGAGTAGGACCCAAACATGGTTGGAAACACAAGAGAAAGACTCTGAGACAAGGTACAGAAGTAACCTGTAAAAGACCTTCACCAACCATGTTTCAGGGGTTAGGGAACCAAGTCCCTGATCCAGAGATGTGATAAATGTGAGCAAAATGCCCTCCTTTTCCAGTTGACAAGGAAAGCCACAGAGAAGACGTTGCACCCCTTGACAGGACTGTAAACCATGAAAAAGGAGAGAAGCTGGACATACTTGCTGAGGTCTGTCCCCCACTGGGGAACTTCTCTAATGTCAATGACTGAGAGTTGGGAACACAACACCCAAGACCAGAATTATAAGGCTTGGTAACTGCACCATGGGACAGAAATAAGAATGGAAGAGGTAGCCAGGATGAATGAGGAGGCATCAACTCCAGTGATCACATAGATTTGGAGAAAAGTTGAATATCAACTTCACCACAGGAAGAGCCACAATAAAGGAACCTGGAGATAAACACTGGATGTCTGCCCTACAAAAGGTTCCTTATGAGCTTGGACTGGCCACCCACCTCAGTTAACCCTAAAAATTTAAGCAGCAAGGACTGCCAAGTTCCAGGAACACAGGTCTTTACCCAAGAAAAGGATATTGTGTCAGAAAAGGAAGAGATCAGTGAGCCTAACACTGACTAATGACTTGCAGAGAGGGTTGTTGCAGTGACCAGAGAGGGGACAAGAGGAGGCAGGAAGGGAGAAGGAAGGTGATCAATAATTATACAAATATGACCGAGGTGGTAAGAAAATACAAAATTAAAAAGAAAAAAGAATGTAAGTTTTAGATTCAGAAAGACATATTATGAGATTCAATTTACCCTGGGAAATTATCTGAACAAGTTATCCTCAGCTCTTTGTAAATAGGGCATGCTCAATAGAATTGAAGTGAGAAGTACATAACACATGTTCAATAGAATTGAAATGAGAAATACAACCAATGACTAAGTCATATGGTCCAGCCAGAGCTTCCGATTTTGAGACACTTTCCAGAGGGTAATCTAGTTAAGTTTCTTAAGTCCTTTATGCTTATTATTATTATCTTTCTTTATAAAAAGAAGAAGGAATCATCTTCCACAGGATTGATGTGAGAAGTAAATGATATACATAATGTGTCTAGTACATAGTAATCATGCAATAAATAAGTTATCTTTACTATTCATTAAAAGATTTACTTTATGCATTTAGCACAACTAAAATCAGTGTCTGTTTTTAAGAAAACAAAGACTAATCATACAATTTTGTTTCAGTATAGTTTGTGACAGGAAGCAGCTATCTCAGGCAAAAGTGAGTTCTATTACTAGAGGTGATCAACCAGAGACTCCTCATTTTCAATCAAAGCACTGGAGGAGGAGCTCTATGCAGTGAAGACTTTGGACAATATGACTTTTAAGAGTGTTCTCAGTTTAATTTTTCTCATTCTATGACTTGTACTTATTTCTCAGACAAATTGGAAATGCTAATGTTATTAGAATTAAGGAAACAAACTTTAAATTATTTTTATAAAGGACTTAAAATTGAAAAATACTAAGAAAAGTCATGTGATTATTCACTTCTGAAAAATATAGCTCCATCCTCCTTTCTACTACTTTTATTCTAACAATTATAAAAAGAGTTCAAGTTAATGTCAGCTATTTCATTTCAAAATGAACTTTGATTTTCTCTTAAAATTTTCCCTGTTCATTTTTCAATCTAATGAAGAACAAACAACCTTTTCCATAAGCTATGCTTCCAGTGATGTTATCATATACTAAGTCAAGATGGTAGTTAAAAAATTAGGTCCACAGCTAAGAATCTTATTTCTGGAAAAAAAAAAAAAGTTTGGCCATATTCCATGTTAAAATAAACCCCCGTCTCAATTCTGGGGCAATAATGAGGTATTTCTGAGAAAAGTGTCATCATGAATACTGGCCAAGGAATTATACCACTGAGAGAACATGGGTCAAGAGTCTGACAATCTGAATTATGCCATTTCCTTTAATAAAGGAGCAATGCAAATCACCTCCCACTTGTTTCCCAAATGAGTACAGCTTTGTAAGTATAGTTAAGGAGATGAAGTCTCTGGTACCTGGCCAAGCAGATATAAAAACATATAGTTTCTAATGATGCTTTTATTGCAACTTAGAAAGTGAGCTTTCAGAATGGGATGTCATAATAGTTGTAAAAAGTTACTGCCTAAGAAAAAGGAAAAAAAAGGAATAACAATGGAAGCAAGAACAAAAGAGCAATGTCCAGAGAGGCTAGTTGTAGAAATATGCCTTTATCTAGATGAAATAGAGGTAGGCAATGAATTCTCCTATGAGTCCGAAAATTCCTCAGCATTTTTTGGGGGGGGGGGTGATTTGCTTTGTTGTTTTTTAAACTCCTCTGCTGTGACACCTGTCAAATGCTGCCAGCAGGCCTGCTAAAACCTGGAATTTTGGGTCAACTCCCAAATAATTATGCTGACAGGCAGTCAAGAAGACAGCTCCTCAGCCAGATGGTCTTTATGCTTAATTGGTTAACTTTATTTCTGCATTTTATTTTATGGGATTGTGAGTTGCCTGCCATAGGGAAATATTGTATGTTAATTAATGGAATATATATATATTCCATTATATATATTCCATAGATACACCATATATATATATACACCATATATATATATATATTCCACCATATATATATATATATATATGGTGTATCTATGGAATATACATATATATATGGTGTATCTATGGAATATATATATAATATATATATTATATATATAATATATATAATAACTAAAACCAACAGTTCGTGTATATATATATATATATATATATATACGAACTGTTGGTTTTAGTTAGATGGGGAAGCTTGGTGCAAAGAGGAGAAAATGGAAGGATGAGGAACATAATCTTTTTGGTAGTAATAAGGGAGATTAAGAGTGAAATCATACTTTATCTTGGGGCATCCTTGGGTGTTTGAGTCGAAGTGAAAGGCTGTAATTTCAAGCTGCATTCCCTGGGTGGTACTGGGGGACTCAGGCTACAAACCAATCATAGAATACTGGAGTTACCAGCCCTCATGTGCAGTATTCCAATATTTTGATATCATGCACCAGGAAAATTGACCAAAAATAGCATAGATAAACATTAATTTACCCACTTTTTAATTTATTAAGAAAAAAGTTCTACAGCATCAATATAACTTCATTTTAACTTCCCTGTAGACAATAAAAATGAAACATACTATAATCTCAGGATACAGATAGTCTTTTTTAAAGAAAGATCAATTGACCTTCAAATTATTATATATGTAGTAGTTATATATAATCACCATATGCAAATATATACTAGTATATATGAATGTATATCATAGGTGATTTATACATGTATTATGTATGTTGATATCTGTATGCATACATAAATACACTGATATATTTGTCTAAATTATGTTGAAAATTAGCCTACTATTTATTGATGCAGTATCTTGATGGCAAAATTTTTCAATTTTAAGTTGGTCAATTGGGGTTTCATGCTGAAGAGTGTAACATTAATCAACACTACAATGCTAATTTGTTGCCAGTTTAAGCACATTTTAAGTACATACATACATAAAGCAATTGATGAAAGCATATAGAACATTAATGTGAATAAAGTAGTAGAGGAAGCTTTGTGCAGCTGCTGAATACTTATGGTGGGTTGTGAAGTGGGCTGTGATGGAAAGACGGACATGCTCTGCTCTCAACAGTCCTTCATATCAACACTTTGATATGTGTTGCCCAATTTGAACATTTAAGAACAATGCCTCAGACAAAAAATTGAGTCATGAATCAGTTCTAGTTATATAAACCTTAAGTTCGTGAACCACACACATAAATTACATATTTGTAATTCTGGACAAAATTCTTAGTCACAGGGAGTTTTCCTTTTTTAAAGTGGAGGATATGTGGCTAAAATGGTGATACATGTTTTTTATAATGATTGATATCAAGTCCCATCTTTATTTCTTGGCAGAGTTTTTAATGTGCGAGAAATCATTTTTTTTTCTGGAGACTTTGTGATGATATAATTCACATTAGAAAAGCAGAATTCCAAAATCTTTGAACTCCATATATCATCAGTTTAACAATTATACAATATGTCAAAACTGATTATAATTTTAAAGACAATGAAATTTTTTGCACCTATAATTTTGAAATGTGTAGCTTGGATGCAACACTTTGAAGGAGTAAGTGTATTTGAGGTTCCTCGGTTATGCTGAGTGCTTGTAACTTAATAGTCTCCAATAATTCAAGTATGTTCTAAGAACCACTACTTTAAACAATGGCATAGGCTAAAGGGAAAAATTCCCTTTAATCAGAGACTCTAAAACATAATCTGCAAACTACTTGGAAAAAGACAAAAGATTCCATAACCATCCATTCTGTGTGCTAAAAAGAAATGTTTTATTCTTTATTCATAATAAAATGAAATACATATTTCTCTGACCCCTTTCACAGACAATGTCCAAAGTTTTAAATCCCTCTTGATGTATTGATGTTTCTGTTTCCACTTAGGATTCTACAGACAAGACTGCAAACTAAAATCCTTACACAGCTGTCAAGTGTACTAAAACATTTTCTTTCCCAATGTAACAGTAGGAAATTGCATTTTAAAGCAAAGTTTCTAAGTTTTTAATATTTAAGCATTAAAATATTTTAAGGATCCTGCACATAGGACCAAAAGTTCCCCAGATGGTCAGAGGATGATGTGGCAGGTATAAAGCCTAGAGACTTACTGGAAATGAAGTAAAGTTGACAAATTCAATGTGCTTGAGGCAGAATACTGTGAAACATTATATTTTTAATAAAGAAAGAAAGTACATCCCGATAGTGGCAAATATTTGCACTCAAGCACTAAAATCTTTATGAGAACCAGGATGCATAAAATGAAAATAAAATTTGAGAAAAAAAGGAAATACGAGCAATTTCAGTATTTCCATCTCTGTTCAACAAAGTAAAGGCATACATTTGAAGAGATAGTCCTCACCACAACCATGAAGCAAATAAGAGCCAGTTTGTAAAAAAAGAGTTTTCAAAACAAGAATATTTATTCTTGTTGTGGATATTAGATATGGATATTGGATTTGGATATTGGAATTCATGATATGTGGATAAATCTAGATAATGTAAAATTAGGTGAAAAGTAAAATGGTTATAATAATAAAAGGCAATTCTAAGTTTCCTTTAAAAAGCTAATTTGCATGCTAAGCGAAAGCAATTCAGATTTGTCTGTGCTAAAAACAAAGTAAGTGAATGTGTGGAGCACATACTTAGTGCTGATAAAACACTCATTAAGCATAGAACTAAGAAATCGCCTGCACATCTATAAAGGACTCCTAAACCTTCCATAAAACAAGCACAAACTTTATTATTTTACAGCTATCTCTATAGTCTAAATTAAATTCCTTTACAAATCAACATATTCTAAAAGCAAAGCATGGATATAAGTGATGGTCCATGGGCTAACTCCACACAAGAGGATGGTACAACATGCATGGTATTTCAACAAAGTCATACATCCAAGGGTATACGTAGTTCCCTAAATCATATAAGCCAGTGCTACCGCAATAAAAATAATAAAATTAAAGTGAATAAATAGAAATCTTGAAATCACAGAGAGAAATATTACCTGCACTGAGAAAACAATATACTGTCCAGAAATTTCAGTCATTTTACTATTTATCTTTTTTTCATTTTTTTGGTAAATACACCAAAATAAAAAAAATTAAAATAGTACATTTAGGTCCATTCATGTTGCCAAGCACTGACTCTAGTTCCCTTCCTTTCTTACACATATTCTGGATTAACTGGTATCCCATAGTAACTAAAATGATACAAAGAACAACTGGCACAATGCGCTTGCACCCTTATACTTTGGTGAATTGCATCCCTTACCTGCCAATCCTGTAGTTTTCAGAAGTGCTGAGAACCCTTCCAAAATTTCATGGGATGTCTAGTTATGTTAGTCAAACAGTATTTTGTTAAGAATTCATTTGTTCATCTCATGTCTTCTCAAGTGATTGTTGAAAAGTATTTTTAAGTATTTTTTAACTGGTTTCTGAAAGTCTAAATGATCTCTTAAGTATTTTCAGAACCAAAGAATATAGTATAGGTCAAATAAGAATATAGTATAGGTCTTCCTCTGGGTAGAAATCAGAGGTGAATGCTTGAATGTTAAGGGTCAGAATTGGATTCCTGTCTGGGCAGCTCTTCCTTATGTATCTATAAGTTGACTTCACTGAGCCTAATAAAAGCATGAAAATGTATTGCTTATTTATAGTTCCTGACCTATGCTATGTTAGATCCTTCCCTGTCTCTTCTGGCTCAAGAAAAAAAAATGTACTACAATATACAAACCATCATCTGCTTGAAATTCCATACTAGTAAAATTCAGTTGGGATGGCAGGGAAAGTCCTGACAGAAGGCACCATGCTCGGTATTTCAGCACAACTCAGACACCATTTCTAAGTGCTGGGTCACCTTTGTAGTCTGCCCCAACCTTCAGGCACAGATCACCATACCAATTGACTTGGGAACCAGTACACATAGGTCCAGGCATCATTTCCACACTCTGGGCAGTACACCTGAGTAGTGTATCCCAGCCATCAGATACGGCAGGGAAGGTCCTGGAACACAGATGTGCTAAATGACTCAAAGTCAGCAACCAGAGGCCCAGATGCTATTTCTGTGTACCAGGTTAACAGAGTAGCATGCCCCAGCAGTTGGACACAGCAGGGAGAGTTCCTCACACAGTGAACTGTGCCAGGGAAGACCAGCTCACCAAACCAGTTAGTAGCACCTTGTATCCTAGACTAAACTCCAGTCAGAAATACATCATCCCAGAAGGTATCTGGAATTTTCAGATACTTTCAGCAGAGATCCAAACAATAGAACCTAAAGAAGAAATTTCAGGGACGAGCACCTCTACTCTTGTCTCCAGTCACTGCAGCCCACAAACTTCGCAAATATTAATACAACCTAGCAACACTACCAAGAAATAACACATGTGGACAGCAATGGTACTAGCACATCATGGACAAAACAATCTGAAAGTAAAATATGGGAAGAAGAAAAATCACAGACAACTAAACTAATCTCCTGAAAGCAGTGCATTCAGAAAGAAAGCCAGTCCATGAAAATCAAAAACTGGGATGCAGACAAAATATGACCTAACAAAAACCATCATTAAAAAAAAAAACAAAAACACTGAAGTTTTAACAGAGAAGATAGAAAAGGAAAGAATGAAATGAAAAATACAATGACTAAAGAAATGAAATGGAGCCTTTATAATATGATGGAAACTAACAAAACAATCAGAACAATGTAGGAACTAAAGAGCTCAGAGGAAAGCCAAGGACTAAGAATTAAAGAAATCGGAAAAAGAATTAGCATCCTTGAAGATACAGACCTAAAACGCTTAAAACAGAAAAGGAAGAGGGATGCAAAGGTGAAAAAATGAAGAAACATTCAGAGAAATATTTGACAACATGAGGAAAGGCAAAATAAGAGTAATAGATCCCAGAAAGACAATAGAAAGAAAATGAAACTGAGAAAATATTTCAGAAAATAAAGAGAATTTCCCTATTTCAAAGAAACAAGTAGACATATGAGAAGCTAGGAGAACACCAAAATTCTGTAATGAAAGGAAAACAACTACATGACACATAATAGTAAAAATATAAAAAATTCAAGACAAGGAAAAAATAAAGAGGTTAGTGAGAGGCAAAAAAAAAAAAAAAAAAAAAAAAAAACAGAAAACCTATAAAAGAAACTTGTTAGGCTCACTGCAGACTTCTCAGAAGACACACTCAGAGAAAGAAGAAATTGGGGTGAAATATACAAAAAAAAGTCTTCAGGA